>JAGFNQ010001066.1:0-114280 GCA_024364735.1 Boesenbergia rotunda
TCGTCGACATATAATACTAGGAATACGACTGCACTCCCACTAACCTACTTGTACACACAGGGTTCGTCAGGATTTTGTGAGAAATCAAACTTTTTGATTGTCTCATCAAAACGGATGTTCCAGCTCCTAGATGCTTGCTTCAGTCCATATATGGATCGTCGAAGCTTGCATACCTTGGTTTTATCAACCGATGTGAAACCTTCAGGCTGTATCATGTATACGTCCTCAAGCAGGTTTCCGTTAAGGAAAGCTGTTTTCACATCCATTTGCCAAATCTCATAATCATAATGAGCTGCTATGGCTAGGAGCATCCGAATGGATTTAAGCATAGCTACTGGCGAATAGGTTTCGTCATAATCAATTCCTTGTTTCTGACGATATCCTTTTGCCACTAATCTAGCCTTAAAGGTAACAACATTACCTTCCATGTCGGTTTTCTTCTTGAAAACCCACTTGCACCCTATGGGTTTAATCCCTTCAGGTGGGTTAACCAAGTCCCATACTTGATTTTCGTACATGGAATCCATTTCCGACTTCATGGCTTCAAGCCATTTGTCCCTTTCTGAACTTTTCAGAACATCTTCATAACTGATAGGTTCGTCATCGCCAATGAGCAACACGTCGTTCGATTCACTTACGAGAAATCCGTATCTCTCTGGAATGTTGCGTGTCCTATCAGACCTACGAAGAGGTGGTGTAGTTTTAGGTTCAACTGATAGCTCATCATTATGAATTATCGGTTGTGGGCCTAGACTCGGTGTCTCTGTAATGTCTATTGGAGTTTCTTGAACTTCATCAAGTTCAATGCCACTCCCACTGTTTTCTTGTAAAAGAAATTCTTTTTCTAGAAATACAGCATGCCTTGAAACAAACACCTTTTGTTCCAAGGGATGATAGAATTGGTAACCCTTCGTTTCCTTAGGGTATCCAATAAATAGACATTTATCAGACTTAGCATCCAATTTGTCTGATATGACCCGCTTTACATAAGCAGGACAACCCCATATCTTAAGGTGAGTTAAGTGAGGTTTCTTACTATTCCAAATCTCATATGGAGTAGTAGAGACTACCTTGGTCGGGACTCTGTTTAATAAATAAACAGCTGTCTTAAGTGCATAACCCCAAAAGGATTTTGGAAGAGTTGCATGATTCATCATCGACCTAACCATGTCCATCAAGGTTCGGTTGCGCCTCTCAGATACACCATTATGCTGTGGTGTATATGGCGGAGTCCATTGGGATAATATCCCATTGTCCCTTAGATAATCTTGAAACTCTTGACTTAAGTATTCACCACCCCGATCGGATCGAAGTATTTTAATACTTTTGCCAAGCTGTTTCTCTACTTCATTTCTGAACTCTTTGAATTTCTCAAAGGCTTCAGATTTGTGTTTCATCAAGAACACGTACCCGAATCGTGAGTGATCATCGATAAAGGTGATGAAGTAGCTATAGCCTCCTTGTGCAAGAGTTGACATTGGTCCACATACATCGGTATGTATTAAACCAAGCAACTCTCCCACTGGATTACCCTTTCTGGTAAAGGGTAATTTGGTCATCTTGCCTTTTAAGCACGATTCGCATGTATCAAATGAATCGGGTTCAAATGATTCCAAAATTCCACATCGGTGCAATTCGATCATGCGTTTCTTACTTACATGGCCAAGACGGCAATGCCAAGTGTAGGAGTCTATTCGATTATCTATTCGAGCACGTTTATTGCTAACTTCGATATTGAAAATGTCACTGGATAAATCTAACGTGTAGATGTCTTTGCACAAAGTTCCATATCCATAAAGAACGCCATTTAAAGTTATGTAACAACAATTGTTACTAAAAGTTAAATGGTAACCCTTTTTCATTCAAATATGAAATAGATACACTGTTCTTTATTAGCGAAGGAACAAAATAGCAATTATCCAATTCTAAGATACGTCCAGTCGGGAGCTTTAGCAAATAAGTTCCGATGGCAACAGCAGCAATCTTTGCTCCATTTCCAACTCTCAAATTCGCTTCTCCCTTGACGAGTCTTCTTCTATTCCTTAGCCCCTTTATGTCATTACATATATGTGAGCTACACCCAGTATCAAGTACCCAGGTATTTGAGGAAATAGAGTGACATTCAATAACGAAGATACCTGAAGAGGATGGGGCATCGGATGCCTTCTTCTTCATGGACTCAAGATAAATCTTACAGTTTCTTCGCCAGTGACCTTCCTTGCCACAGTGATGGCAAGTGTCCTTTTGGGTTTTTCAGTCTTTTTGGCCTTTTTCTTCTTTCCCTTATTCTGTTCTTTGGGCTTCCTCTTAGAACCTTTCTTTGAGGAACCAACTAACAGTATCGTCTTCTGATCCTGCTTTACAGAAGGCTCTACAGTCTTCAGCAGGTTGAGCAACTCAGGAAACTGGTCTGGAGTTGCATTTTCAGAAGGACGTTTGGGAAGTTGATCTTCAAGGACATAAGCAGGCTTTTCTGCCTTGAGGACTATCCTCAGGTTTCGAAGCCAGTCCATGAAGTTCGGCCCAGTCAGTTTATTGGTGTCCAAAATGGAACGCAATTTTAGGTGAGACATGATCGAGTGATTATCTTAGAAATACAAATTGAGATTATGTGAGAAGATTTATTAAAGAATGTATCAACATACATAAATTAAATCCTATTTATTTTACGAATTGATTCACCCTTATTATCAATTCGGGAGATCGTAGGAACATCTCCAAATAGGTTGATATCCAACCATAGACAAGAACAACCATGGCTGTGGCCATCAAGTTCTCCTTAGCTATGAAGGTAGGTAATTATACCGATTACACATCACATATATGTAACTATCACATTATGCTATCAACTAATTGAATGTTTGCATAAACATTGGGTTGTTAACTCATTAACAAGTATGTATCATTATACATAGCAACCAACTGCACCTCTCTTTACATCGACCTTGGCTGTGGCACAACAAATCGATGCTCCAAGCTTAAGGCTGACCCATTAATCAAGAAATAGTTTTAACATGGTTGGAGCTTATTCAACCGCTTAGTCAGTCTTGGATGTGTCCAACAACCAAAACTAATGATTGACCTCTGACTCGAACTATATTATTCATAAACTAATTCCATGGTTTGAACATGTTGAGGTTCAAGTCGGGCATGGATGTGTCCATCAACCCAAGCGAGAAACAAAACTCCGATTCTAACCATATTAATGGAAGGTGTTGGCCTTAATATTTTGTAAGGGGTTTTGGGTCTCATTCTCTTTAAGCACATTCATGACATAAAATTATGTCATGACTAACGATTTCCTTAATAAAGTATGTATGTGACTTAATTTATCAAGTCTCATGAATTAAATTAGGAACCGGATTTCCTAATTATAATTTCATACTTTATTAAAGGAATTGTTTTGGGAAACAATTTCCTAAATTGTCATAATTAATTTCGGAAATAATATGTTCAAGACTTTGATTTCTCTAAATCAAATCTTATTAAATTAAGAGACAAATCCCTTAATTCAACCACATATTATTTTCATGAAAATCTCATTTAAGAAACTCTATAGGAAACCATTTTCCTAATTAATTTTGGAGACAACAATATGTAAGAGCATCACCTCTTAAACATATTTTATTCATGGATTTAATTAATTACAACAAATTATTTTCTAAGGGTGGCTCCCCGAGGCTCAGATACCCAAAGAAAAGTAATGTGTTGTAAATCCAATTGGACGGCTCCCCGAGCTCAATCCAATCAAACATGACAATTTCAATTAAAAATTGGGAAATTAAATTACAACAACTAACTTTAAATTGACGGCTCCCCGAGGCTCAATCCAAAATAAAGAATTTTGTTGTCAATTTAAAAACTAATTCAAATTTAATTGTCAATTAACTGTCCATGAATTTGTCTAGACTTTCTTAAAAGAAAGTGCCCAAAATTGCGAGATTTCGAAAATTGATTTTCAGAATAATTGCAAGTTTCCGGTACAAAGAAAACTTACATATTTCCAAAATTGGAAATTTTCTAAAATAGAAAAATTTCCAAAATTGGAAAGTTTCCAAATATGGAAAAATTTCGAAATTATTATAAAATTTCAGAAAATAGAAAATTTCAAACGTTTGCGAAATTTCATGAGGATTTCCAAACTTTGAAATTCCTAAATCTAAAATTTATTATAATTTGAAAGTTTCCAAAATTGAAAAAAAAATTTCCGAAATTGAGATCATGACAAAGTTTTCCACAAAACAATTATTTGATTAAGTCGAACACTAACCGGCTCTGATACCACTGTTGGGACCGGGTGCATGTCGACAAGGATACGAGTTCGTAAAATTTAAAATTTTTACGTGCAGCGGAAGAGTTTGCATAAAATAATTTCCTAAATTATTTTAACTTCGTATCTAGCATGCAACCTTATAGTGTATCGACATAATCATGAAATAAAAGTTTGCGAAAAGTAAACTAATTTACCAAGTACCTCGCGTAACTCGAAGTAAGGGACGAGATCTAACCGTAGCGTCCCTTGGAAGCTTCGCCTCTATTCGCGTCCACGCCGAGTTCTCTTCGGGATGACTTCGCAAAGTCACGAGTTTTGTGCCGACGAGAACTACTAGATTCTTGGAAGGCACAACTAGAAGGACAAGAGAAAAATTAGGAAAACTAACCAACGAAGTAACGGAATCGAATTCCGAGAAGAGAGGAGTCGCTATCCGCTTCTTCTTCTTCGTGTTCGAGTTCTCCTTCTCCTTCTCCTTGAAAGCTCACGCCAACTCCCTTGGGTGATGGTTGTGTGCGCCGGCCCTAATCCACAAGGATGGGGCGCCGGCCCTAATGTGAAGGAGAAGAAGAGGAGGAGAGAAGAGATTAAGAGAGAGAGGGAGAGAATAATTAATCTCTTAATTGTATCAATTGGAATTAAGGGCTAGCCTTTAGTTCCTTTATATAGTAGCAACTCCTTTGCTAAGTCTCCCTCTAAACCGAATTAACGGAATTAGTTATAAGAAATTTATCTTATAAATTTTCTTATTGCTTATTCCTTTTAAGCCTAGTCTTATTATAAACAATTTATAATAAAACAAATTAGTTATCATAAGAGATTTATCCTATAAATTCTCTTATGAATTTTATTATAACTAACTTTATAATAAAACTAATTATTTATCATAAGAAATTTATCCTATAAATTCTTATGAATTAATTCCGTTTAAACCAAGTCTTTATTATAAACTAATTTATAATAAAAAAACTAATTCTTCTTCTCTTTAAATTATAGAATAAATTTTATAAGAAATTTATAAACTTTCTTATTATGGAAAAATCAATTCATAATTGATTTTATAAAATTAAAATAAACCCAATTCATGGATTATTTTAATCTTCCATAAAAGAATAAATTTCTATAAATTTTATTTATATAAATTTCTTTATACAAATTTATTTATCCATAATTTATAAAATAAATCGTACTAGATTTATTTAATTAATTAAACCAATTAAATTGGTTTATTCTCCTCTATTTGGCCGGCCACCAAAGAGGGGTTTGGCACCCTCTTTGGCCGGCCAAACCAACCCGGACCGTCGCGAATTAAACTCATTTAATTCGCCCAAAAAGCCTTCAAAAGACTTAGCCATTTTTAGCTTCCATTGCGCCTCTGACTAACTCAGATTCGACTTATTTCTCTTGATCGGAAAATCCAATTTTCAACTCGTTTTAAATCCGTCGGATTACTCGTAGTGCGTGTGACTAAATAGGCTTTCGATTTATGTTGGCCGTCTATAATTAACTGATTATAGAACGATCATGAGTGGCACCTAGTAGTACATCATGATCCCCAATTAATCGAAAGATCAACGGTTTGACCTCAGAAGAAATTATTCTGAAACCCTTCAGCAGCTCTAATGAATCGTGCCCCATTCCCTTCACCACCTTATACCCACTTGGTTCAGGACACGGTCAATGGTGTCAGTCCCCACTAGGCTGACTACGTCACGCCTAGCCCAAGTAATGTCTTACTCATCCTTTGGATTTCTAATTACTCTCATGTATTTTAGAGACTCTCACTCTAAACATGATATGCTCTGGCCAGAGGCTTTGAGTAACAATCCGACGATAGGCCTGGGTATACATCTCCTCGCAAGGAGTGGTGAATCCTTTGTAGGCTGTTCAAACATCTTCGGGCACTACGGCTTATACCCGATCATCCTGGGTCCACATCTCCTTGGAGATGCTTGCTTAAGATGTCAAAGTATAAGTCTCCATGACCAAGATGACTTGAACACCGCAAGTCAAAGGAACATCGCACTTAAGCCGCAGTAAGATCTTCATTGACATATCTACATGTAGATTCCCATATGAAGTCTTACAGCTAGTCACTCCAATGAACTAGTTCCCTTAACTAGCATCCATGTTTATCTCCGGACATCCCAATGTCACCAGCCAGTGAAAATCAGCTGATTAGAGAATAACCCATGCTAGTCTCAACAGAATTGATAGTGTCCGTTTTTATCAATTCATCGACTAGGGATATTTTCAATACTTCACATTTGCGCATTTAGAGATAATCACTAGTTGTGATCTCATCACAAATTCTCTTATGCTGTGAGTTGTATTGCGGACATTCAGTAGATGAGTTTAAGATCCCAATCAAATACACAAGCATGTATACTCAAATAGTGAATTATCATTTATTAATATAAATGTTTTACAATCATAAGGCGATTGCCTTAGGACACTTCTCTCATATCACTAACATACGTCACACCTAGCCCAAGTAACGTTTCCTCGTCCTATGGATTCTAATTACTCTCATGTATTTAAGAGATTCATACTCTGAACATGTCATGCTCTGGCCAGAGGCTTCGAGTAACAATCCGACGATAGGCCTCGGGTATACATCTCCTCGCAAGGAGTGGTGAATCCTTTGTAGGCTGTTCAAACATATTCGGGCACTTCGGCTTGTACCCAATCATCCTGGGTCCACACCTCCTTGGATATGCTTGCTTAAAATGTCAAAGTATAAGTCTCCATGACCAAGATGACTTGAACACTGTAAGTCAAAGGAATATCGCACTTAAGCTGCAGTAAGAACTTCACTGATATATCTATATGTATACTACCATATGAAGTTTTACAGTCAGTCACTCCAATGAACTAGTTCCCTTAACTAGCATTCATGTTTATCTCCGGACATCTCAATGTCACCAGCCTGTGAGAATCAGCTGATTAGAGAATAACCCTTGCTAGTCTCAACAGAATTGATAGTGTCCATATTTATCAATTCATCGACTTGGGACAATTTCAATACTTCACAATTGCACATGTAGAGATAATCACTAGTTGTGAATTCATCACAAATTCTCTCATGCTGTGAATTGTATTGCGGACATTCAGTAAATGAGTTTAAGATCTCAATCAAATACACAAACATGTATACTCAAATAGTGAATATTCATTTATTAAAATAAATGATTACAATTATAAGGCGATTGCCTTAGGACACTTCTCTCATATCACTAACAACCCTACCTCAAATCACTCTCCCAGAATTATTTAAAACCCACGACAAGAAAACATACTACACTGATCTAATTCCCAAAAATCGAATACCTCACTATCACCATCCTATAATCGAATTCCAGGCAAGATCACTGATCGACAACCCTCTATACAACTTGTAACAAAGCTTCCTTGCGGCAACATTTGAAACGTATCCAAAAATCAAATCAAACAGAAGACTCCCACAAAATGATCTGACATCAACATATCAACATCTATATCTATCAACAAAATTACGTGAAATTTACCCTAAATCAGGGCAGGCTTTACCTGAATCGGCCGAAAGAAGAGATCGTCGGCAACAGGGGCAGAAATCTCCGACGCCGATGTGAGCAGAGGGAAAAGAGGGCAACAAACACGATAGTATTGCAAGGGGGTGGTGTCGGGCGCACAGCGACTCAATGGGGTCTGAGATCAGGGAGATCGACGACAGTGTGAAGGATAGGGATGGCGTAAGCTATGCTTGAGGTGCAGCGCCGAAGAGAAGAGGAAGGAAGAAGATGAAGGCTGCGAAGAAGTTGAAGATTGTGAAGGGGTCTCGGCGGCGGCGGGCGGCGGGCGGCGGGCGACGCAATGGAGCATCGAGAAGAAACCGCAGGCGGCGTCGGGTGGTTTCAAGAGTTATCGGCGCAGAGGAGAGGGGGCGGAAACCAGGAATCGGGGAAAAGAGCAACTATTTAGGGTTTTAATAGTTTTTGGCTTTTTGCAAATAAGCCCTCCAAGTTTGAAAAATTACAACTAAGCCCTTATATTTTGAATTTTTCCCATTTAGCCTCCTAAAACTCGGTATTTAACAATAATATGTCAGAATTAGACAAGTATCTTAATAAAATAGTTGAAGTCTATTGTGATACTTTTGATATTTTACGATAGTGGAAGCAAAATTGTCAAAGATATCCTATATTTGCTCAAATTGCTCTTGATGGATTAGTCATTCCAATATCAATAGTTACTTCAGAATCCGCTTTTAGTACTAGTGGTCGGGTACTTGATTATTTAGGAGTTCATTGACTCCTAGGGTGCTTTTAGATCGGTGTTGTTGCAGTATGCGAGGGTTTACAATTTGCATCATGTTATCATTCGATTATGTGATTGTGTATATTAATCTTAATGGAAACATGTGTTTACATTGATAAAGTGTTTTGTTACCTATCGATTTGTTCAACTTAACTTTGATGATATATTAATCTGCAATCAAACTTTTATATATATATATATTGGCCTGCGCTGTCATGGGTCGATTCGTTTGGCAGTTCTACACAACAACAATCTTGTAATTTAAGCTCTAATCCTCCACGGGTTGGCCCGCCCCTCAAAGTGATTTTTTATTTTACTTATTTATTTTTAATTAATAAAATCAGTTTTTTTATTAATTTAGTTTAATTTTTTCATAATTATAATTTATTTTTTATTAATCCTATTTTATATTTTTATTAAAATTTTAGAATTAAAAATAAAAATAGATAAATTTAGATGTTTATTTTGTGTTTAATGATTATTTCGAAGAGAAAAGAAAGAGTTGTTCCATATACATGTATTCAAATAAAAAATTAATTAAATGAGAGAGGAAATACAAGAAAGAAAAATGATAAGTTAGAAAAGAAGTATAATGAAAATCAAATATGTCCTTTAATTAAATGCATTTGAATGGTGCATGTTTTCTCAAATTTTTTTAATATCTAAGAATTAAATTCTAATTTTAATAAATTAATAGATAATTTTTAATAAATAATTAATGTAATAATACTGAATTGATAGATTATTTATTATGAATAATTTGTGATTTATTTTAATAATCAATAAATTTTTTTATCAAATCTTTTAATTTTAAAATTAATCAATATAAATGATGCATTTAATATCAATTAAATAAAAATAGTTGGACAGATTCATTTATCCTTTTTTATATTTAAGTTTTGGCCCATACGATTTGAGAGAATAGGTGAGTGAGCGGATGAGGTAGAGTGCAGCCGTGGAGGGCAGAAACCAAACGAAATGATGGCTTATGCAGCACCGAATTTAGGACCAACTAATAGACGATGAGATTGACAGAGATTTCAGGTTCTAGCTATAGGGCCTGCCTGGCCTACCATCGGTTTCCATTCATCTAATCGATCCATCCACTCTCAATTTGCCCATCCACAGCGACCATCTTCTCTCTCTCCTCGCTCTGGCTCAGCGGCACTCTGCACTCTGCACTCTGCACTCTCGCTGTTCTCTCTGTTGAGTCTGCTCCGCGCTGCTACCGTACCCAGAGGGGGAAAAAAAGGTTTTTTTTAAAAGGTGAAAGCGGAGACGAGCTGGAGTGTTTGCTGGAGTGGACATTTTGTAGGGGAATCAACGCCAATAGTAAGTAGACTGCGATCGAAGGAGCAGGAAACGGTGGCGTTGTTGCTGCCCGAGGTCGAAAGGAGTTTGCTCCATTAATAGTCCACTGAGCTCCCGATCCTCTTTACTTCACTCGTAGTATTTTTGGTCAGTTTATAGTTTATCTGATCTGCTCTCTTCTCGTAGATACTTGTTTCTCCTTTACTGCTTTGTTCGGTTTTCCTGAGAAAGTCGAGGTTGTAATGGCAGCTTGGGAGAGAAGGGGTTGTACCATGGACGTGTACGAGGCGACGCGGGTGGTGTTGGAGAGGATACAAAGCTTGGATGTGGAGAACGCGGCGAAGATCACGGGCTATGTTTTGATTCAGGAGCAGGGCGACAAGGAGATGATCCGTCTCGCCTTCGCCTCCGACTCCCTGCTCCACTCCGTCGTCCTCAAGGCTCGCGGAGACCTCGGCCTCACTGGACCGCCGCATCCTCCCGCTTACCCTTCCTTCTTCAGCCCCCGCGGCCGCCAGAATTCCTTCCGCTTGTCCTCCCACGCCGGAGTCTACTCCCCCACCTCGTTCGCTCCTCCATCGGCTTTCTCCCGCTCCGGTAGAGGCTCCGACGAACTACAAGGCTTCGACGAGCTACTCAGCCCCAACGGCGGTTTCGCTGCCGGTGATCCCGCCATCGACGAGTTCCAACTTCAAGACCATCTCTCCTTCCTGAGTGATCCTGCCACCAGCGACCACTCCCACCCTATTGACCACAAATCTACCGCCTCCGGTGATCTCTCCTACCCTGATGTGCTGTGCCGTAGCTCCAGCGGCGGCATAGACGGGGTACCGTTTCCTTACAGGGTAGGATGGGGGGTCAACGTAAATCACCATCGACGGAGCTGGTCTGCTGCCGACCTCCCGCTCCGTCCTTACTCCTCCGCCGGGGGAATCGGCTGTAAGCCGTGCCCCTATTACTCCAGAGGTTACTGCAAAGAAGGCTCCGCGTGCCGCTTCCTTCACGGCCTTCCGGAGGAAACCATAACGGCGGCCCCCCAAAGCCAGAGGATCAGCGGCGCGTCGCAGCTGACGGCGTCAGCCTCCCCATACTCGCCGATAGGTTCCCTTCCGTCGTCTCCATCAACGATGACCAAATCACTCGATTTCTTGCTCCAACAGCAGCAAAATGAATGCCAAAGGTTGCATCATCTTTTTTCTCTTCGGTTTGTGGGAATCGACAATGAACTAATGCACATTTTGTTCGTCAACAGGGCCGCCGCGGCTGCGGCGGCAGCAGCTCTGTTGCGAATACCGATTGAAAGAAGCGACTTAGCTGCAATGGTAAATCCAGGCTCGAGGCAGATCTATTTAACCTTTCCCTCAGATAGCACTTTCACTGAAGAAGACGTCTCTAACTACTTCAGGTTTGTTCTTTAATTACTACATCTTCCATAGCAATTAGCTTTGCATCCAATCTCTGTTTCAATCTTTGTTGTTGGAATCCATAGCATCTATGGACCCGTTCAGGATGTGAGGATCCCGTATCAACAAAAGAGAATGTTTGGCTTTGTCACCTTCAGCTACCCGGAGACAGTGAAGCTGATCTTAGCCAAAGGGAATCCACATTTCGTCTGCGACGCTCGGGTTCTCGTCAAACCTTACAAGGAGAAGGGCAAAGTCCTCGACAAGTACAGGCATTCTTATTTCTTCCTCGTCTCCCTCGCTCATAAATGTGGACTTTTGTTCAACAATGCTGTAATTTCATGGTCTCGTCGTAATTCATTCAGGAAACAGCATCAAGGTGAAAGGGCCGATTTTTACGGCTGCGCTACTCCCACCGGCATTGAATCTAGAGGAGATCCTTATGATCTTCAACTGCTCGGTTAGTTTTTGGTTCTGCTTTGTTTTCAAGCCACATTGGGCTGACTTGATCTCGATGAAATGGCAGGAGCTAGGGTTTTGTACAACAGCAGTAGCCAGGAGCTGCTGCGAAGGAAGCTGGAGGACGAGCAGCAAGCTTTCGAATTGCAGCGGGAAATCAAGCTGCAAGCAAGAAGGTTAATGAGTCTTCAGCTCCATGATCTCAAGACCCGAAGCCTTTGCTCCTCTCCTCCAGCCTCCATTAACTTTCCTACTAGCGGGGCGCCTGCATGTATCAGCATTCCTACAGCTGACTCAAGTGGAAATGGCAGCAGTAGCCATGAACACTCTCCAATTGGAGGTGAGCTATATATTACAAACTACTATAGATGCTTCTTTCTTGTGCAGAGTTGGAATGTTCTTGTTTGCATTGTAGGTGCAGACCTGAAGTTGAACACCTCTAACTGTTTCTCCTCGGAGGCAGTCAACTCTGCCGATCGAAATGAAGATATCGGTGTCGACGAAAGGTGAAAAAACTACCAATTCATTTGTTCAATAATGTCGCAAGGATACAGTATTTGTTTTGATCTGTCTGTAAAACATGCCTGCAGCATCGAGCATAACTTGCCCGATAGCCCTTTTGCTTCGCCGACCAAGTTATCGATCATCAATGCCGTGGATCCATTCGCAGCGGAAGCAGACATGGCCTCCTACAAATCATGTTTCTTGCGGATGACAAGGTAACGCAACAAGTTTAACTACCTTAATTATCGGTTGCATCAAGCAGTACTACTCGTTGAAACATGATTCTTTTCTTTGCTTCTAGGTTGCCTTCCAGTTCTGGAGCCATTGGAATGTAGAGTTGAGCTTAGCTTTCCTCAGATCAAGGCAAGAACAGCTCTCTTCAATTACTGACAGGATACAGATGGCCATTGGCAAGTGCAAGCTTCTGCAATTGCTCTTCTGCGAAGGAGCAGGTTTTGCCATTAGTAATCAAGCAATCAACCAGAGTACTAATACTACTAGCTATAGTTGCTTATCAAAATCTCAGAAACAGAAAAACAAACAAACAGAAGATAAACAGTACAGGCATCAAAGTGATTTCTGGAGAGCTGGGCAAGAGAAATGAACACAGCAGGAGTCAAATGGGGAATCAAATCCCCTCCGCTTTCTGTTGGTCGCTTTTTGTCATCTTTAGTTGTGACAGACATATAGACAAAGAAATGTATTAGAACGTTATAAAACAAAAACGATCAATTAGATTGGGTAATATCAAATCTTAGGCGACTACCAGTTTAGTTTTACAAAAATTTCAGGTAAATCGGATTAAAATGTCATAAAATACATTTACTAAACAATGGTCTTTTATGTTGTATATAAGTTGCTTATCTATTTTGATGCAGCGATATAACTCCGTAGAGAAACAAACCACTAACTCTTCAGCGTGATTTAATAAGAAAGGTTCCTTGAAATCTAAGTTTGTAGGAGGAATAAAGATGGAAGGAACACGAAGATTGTTGTCGGACATGTTCCAATAGAATGGCTGCTGCTGCGGCTGCTCTCAGACTGCTCCCAGACGCCAAGGCGAGGAAAATAGATTGGTGTGGATGAGACGATGAGAGACCTAAATAGGTATGCTGAAACCTGAGAAACCCAAATAGGTATGCTGAAATAAGAGTGCAAACTGATTTGCAAAATTCCTTGTGGTGTGGAAAAAATATTCAGTTTCAAACTGCCAGATTGGAGAACTTAGACAGGTTAGAGAGCACAACCAGCTGGGAAAACTCAGCCAGATTAGACAAAAGGCGAGATCGCTCGCCCTCAGCGCTCCCGCCGCATCCGTCCCAAGGCCATCACGAGGAAGGTAAATTACGGTCCTCGGAGTAATTAGTGCACAGTTGAGCCGAAAATTGATACACCAAACGTCCACAGTTTTAATTCAGTGCGCCTCGCGCGACTCGAACCCAGGATCTCTTAGACAATACTCCCATGCACTAACTACTCCGGATCCCCGTGGAGACAACTCAGCCAGATTAGAGAAGTGAGACTAGAGAACTGAGTTAGATTGGAGAACTTAACAGACTAGAGAACTCAGATTGGAGATTGGAGAACTTAACAGACAGATTGGAGAAGAGAACCCAACCAGATAGATTGGAGAACTTGACTGACTAAATTAAAGAACTCATTCAGACTTAAGAACCCAATTAACCAAAATGGATAACTAAGTTAGATTGGAGGTGAATTATGAACTAGATTGGCCTGCTGACCTACCACCTAGAGCAAGATCAATATCTGATGGTTAATAAAGGGTATTCTCAAAACCTAGAGTAGGACTATTTATCAAAGGGCGTACCTAAGAATTAGTATTTATCAAAAGGCGTATCATAGTTTTATTTTTATCAAAGGGCGTACTCATTTGAATGAACTTCCTCTTACACCCCTCCCGCTAACTACTGCCTTTTTCTTTCTCTCTGTCAGTAACGAATTCTGAAACGTCTGAACATGCTTTTTAAAATTTTTTATTTTAAAATAATAAATTCTGGGCGTCGGTAATGCAAAGTGTATCATTTTAATTTTCTAAATACTGTTGTACTGAAAATTGTAAATCCTATTTTGCGTGATTATAGTATTGCCCAAAGTAAACGGTCAAGGACCGTGAGGCTTGGAGTAGGAGCCGACCGCGACTCCGAACCAAGTAAAAATCTACTTGTGTTCCTATGTGCATTTAATTATTTCCGCTACGTATTCGCTCTTTATTCTATCTGAAAAGTTTTAACGATATTCACCCCTCCTCTATCGTTTTTCTCGATCCAACAAGTGGTATCAGAGTGGGTGGCTCAAATTTGGTACAACCACCAATTTGAGAGTTTTTTGGATTTTACGAAAATTTTAATTTCTTTTTCTTTCGAATTTTTCTCGTTGATCGAGGTTGGTGCAACACCACTCGATCACTTTTTCTCAATTATTTTATTCCCGCACTACTAATCCAAGACCAAGTCTTGGGACAAGAATTTTTTTGTTTTTGTCATTTCAGAAATTTTAAATGGTCATGTAAGAAGGTTTCAGCACAGCCAGACCACCACTCTTCAGTGGAGAAGACTTCTCCTACTAGAAGAGTCGGATGGAAGTCCACCTGAAAACTCAGGTGGATATGTGGATCATAATCCAATCTGGTTTGGAAATCCCCAAGAATGTTGAAGGAGTGACATAACATTGCACAGAATGGGACGCCTCGCTGAAGAAGAAGATCGAGGCTGATGCAAAGGCGACCCAGACACTCCAATGCGGACTAACCAAAGAAGAACTGAACCGGGTGGGACCCTTCAACAGTGCGAAGGAACTCTGGAGTAAGTTGATTGAATTGCACGAAGGTACCTCCGACACCAGAATCAGCAAAAAGGACCTACTGCTAAACAAATTATACACAATCAAAATGAACAAAGGCGAGTCAGCAGCCCAGCTCCACGCCAGGATCCAGGAGTTGATGAACGACCTACACACAATCGGTCACAAGGTAAAAAATCGTGACCTTATCAGGTATACCCTAAACGCCTTCCCAAGAAACACTTTATGGGCATCTATGGTAGATGCTTACAAAGTTTCTAAGGACCTTTTCAAAATTAAATTAGACGAATTATTTTCTAAACTAGAATTACATGAGCAGACTAACTGCACCTTAGCCGAGAAAGGTATTACTTTTCTTGCAGGAAAACCCCAAGGAAAGTTGCCAAGAAAAAGCCTCAACCTGCACCCGAGTCTGACTCATACTCAGACTCAGAAGACAGCAAAGGGGACCGACCCAAGCTGGTTCGGCTAGCCCGGGACTACTACAAGGAGTTGAAGCATCAGACCAACAGAAGAAAAGCCAACCGAAAGAAGAAAGATCCAGCTGAACCTTCAACGTCTAAGACCAAATCAAACGTAACCTGCTACGAATGCAACAAGAAGGGACGCTACAAATCGGAGTGCCCTAATCTGAAAGAAGCCAAGAAGACTCGAAGGAAGAAGGCCCTTCAAGCCACGTGAGACGAGTCCTCCTCGTCCTCCGAAGAAGAGGCCCCACAATCGAACCTGCTCGCCTTGACTGCTTCAGAAGACATCGACACTATATCAGAATCGGAGCCGGACGACGGGAGGCTCAAAATTTCGGAGGACGGCAAAATAACTGTAAGTGGTTATTCTAAAGTCGAATTAGCAGAGTTAATTGCTTACCTATCTAGTAACTTGGCGAGAGCCAAAATCCGAGTCGAGTCCCTCCGACAGGATGTAAAACTCCTGAAAGAGGGAGCTGACTCTAGATCTTTGATTGAGACGGTTCAAGAAGGAACCTCTGCTCAAGTTGAAAAAGCTTGAGAAAGAGAACTCCTCATTGAAAACTCAAGTCAAGGACCTTAGAGCAGCTTTAGAACGATTCACTTCGGGTTCCAAGGGTCTTTGATAGATCGATGTGGCGTGCTAGAGGGGGGGGGGTGAATAGCACTTTTCGAACCCCTTTCTTCCTACACGGTTAGTTGCACAGCGGAATATACAATAAAAACAATTAAACAAATACTAACCAATGCTAACACGGAAGATTTACTTGGTATCCACCCCGGACGGGTGACTAATCCAAAAATCTGTCGATGGATCAATCCCCGGATAACCTCCGGCTAGCCCTCGTCGCTCCTTGTGGGTGGAGAAACCTCGCCACAGCACGTTGACACGATCTGAACTCAAAAGACTACTAACAAGCCTTAACCAAGCTTGTTTCGTCAAGAATCTCAGCCACCACGAAGTCCTCTTTAAATAGGACTCGGGCTGAAACCTTCGCTACCAGTCGACTGGTCCCAGGGCAGTTGACTGGTGCCACTGAAATTCGACCGTTGCACCCCAACGTTCGAATTCTCAGCCAACTCACCAGCCACCTACCAGTCGACTATTCCCAGAGCAGTTGACTGGTCCCAGGCCAGAACCCTTCTGTGAGTTCCATCAATCGACTGCCCCCAGGCCAGTCGACTGGTCTACTCACCCACCTAAGGTTACCCTTCCTGAGTACATTCCACTCCGCACTCAAACCCTAGGATTTCCCGAGTACAATCACACAACATTCGTACCCTCACGACTCGACTGACTCCTTATCCGCAGCTTCGACTGTTGCCTTCGGGCCCTCTTCATCTTCGGCTCCCGTCCCTCGGATGTACACAAGCCTCCAACTTGCCTCCATGCCATCCTTAACGCATGCCTCGAAGTCCGCCCCCATCAGCTCATCGTCCCTGCTCTCCAAGGTCCCTCGGGTGCACACAACCCTCTAGCTTATCTCCATGCCACCCTTCACCGTACCGAGGTCGTCCAGTCAAGTCCATATGTGTAACCTGTACAACCTGCACACTCAACATACACATATTAGAACACAAGGGAAACCTAACTTAAACCCTTTGCCCAAACATCAAAACACTTGGTCACTCCGGACCACAGATTGCCTCAACAATCTCCCCCTTTTTGATGTTTGGCAATACGTTTAAGTTAGGGAAAACAAATAGTGTAGAATAGCAAAAACAATGCTAAACAAATGCATATGCAATGCATACATGGATCCTATCCCAAGACATCCTACACCTAACCCTCCAAGTTAGGAATTTCCGAAATGAGCTTTTTATAACCTATCCCAAGGCTCCCCACACACCTAACTTCCCAAGTTAGGACATTCCACACCTAACCCTCCAAGTTAGGATTTTTTACACACCTAACCCTCCAAGTTAGGACTTTTCAACAAAACGGGTTTTTTTAATGTTTTTCCCTAGCTCCCCCTACATTGGATTTGCAAAGGCTTTTTATGAACCCCTCCAAGGTTCCCTTACGCCAAGAATGGAACAACCATTCTCCCCCTTAATCATAGCTCCCCTAAACCTAGGGTTTTTAGCAAAGGTGTGTTTGGTTTCCCAACTTAAACCCAAAACATCTCCCCCTTTGCCTAACATCAAAAAGACTCTAACAATATCCCAATTATTGGATCTTTTAATTCCTAATGATAATAAACAATGTGTACTAGCCTCCCATACACTTGTTTTGCATCATTTGGATACATACCCAACTGCTGAAACTTAATTCAGCTTTTACCAGTCCACTGCCCCCAGGGCAGTCGACTGATACTCTGAAAGTCAAAATTTCAGCCTTTCTGACGAAATTCAGAAATGCGCCAGAAATTCCATAAATCTCCAAAAATTCTCAAATTTTGTGGAGACATTTGTGGTACCCATACCTACTTGGGAAAAATACATTCCAAAATGTATCTATTACCATTCCCAAGTTTGACACAAAACCCAAAACTAGCAAAAAGGTTCACTCAAACCTTAACAAAAAGTCCTAGTTTTGGTTTCCCCTTGATGTCTTTGCCCATACCAATCCACAATGCATCCCTAGAATTGATTTATATGTCATTTGCATATCAAAAACCAACATTCATGCTATATGACCCCAATGTCATATTTCCATGCATGAAACTCAAAAACACGACGCCAAAACCCAAGAATTGAGACTTAAGTCCGTCTCCAATTCTTTTGGCACATCCTATGATCCATCTAGACCTCTAGGAGGAACCCTCCTAAGATCCATTCACCATATATCCCAAAGGCTCCTAGAGCTCTCCCTTGAGCTCTTTACCCTAGCCACCTCCCTAGATGACTCAATCCATACCAGACCACACCGGTGTGCCACCGGTGACTCTTGGCCTACAAAATGAACCTTCTTAACCTTGGACACCTTGTCCTTGGTTAAGTCATCCTTTCTCCCTTTGGATGGAACCCCCTTGCCATCTTTAGACTTTCCCTCCTTGCCATAACCATATGCTACCCTAGCATTTCTCTTTTCGTTGTCTTGGAGGTCTTAGATCGGTAGCCCAACCCCGATCTATCATGGTTGGGTTTTATACTACCCAATACCATGTCTAGACCCTTTGATCCAACCGTAAATCTTTCTAGGGCCTTTTCTAATTTATCAAGTCTTGCCCTCAAGGCTTAATTTTCCCTTTCTAAGGTTTTAACTTTTGAGTCCATATGATCATTTTGGACATTCTTAGACCTACCCTCCTTTCTAGGCACATTCCTTCCCTTCTTAGGATTAGTCTCATGATCCTTAGGTCTAGAGGTCTTGGGTCTATCATTATGCATGTTTCTCCTAGGATTTTGATCTACCTTGTTATCCTTAGTCCTATCATTATATCTAAATCCGAAATTGTGCACAAGTAAACAATTTTCATGATGTCTAGCATGCATGGATGAATAATTTACTCTACTTGTATCATCCATAGAAGAACTTGAATTTGCATTACATTTTGGCTTAAGGTTAGGAGTTACCTTCCTTACCTTTGAAGTTCCTCCTTGATGTGGGCTTCTTCTCTTCTTCCTTTCTTCTTTCTCCCATCTCCTCAAGTGCTCCATTTTCTTTAGCTCACCTTTCTTTGGGCACTTGGTGTAGTAGTGCCCTAGCTCCCCGCATGTGAAACATCTAATCTTCTTCTTCTTCTCTTGGGATTCTCCATTCCTACACCTTATGTTAGTATTAAATTGAATTGAGATGGTTTAGAGAATACCTCCTTCTTACCTAAAGGACACTTGTCCTTGTAGTGTCCCTTTTGGTTGCACCCAAAGCACGTGATATGGTCCTTGATTCTTACTTTGGTGGAGATAGAGGCTAGGTTGACTTCTTCTTCAACCATGGATGATGTGGATGCTTCCTCTTGATCCGGTATAGTTGAGGGTCTCTCCTCTTAATTCTTGGGATTGATGCTTCCTCTTCTTCTCTTGAGGAGGTTGATGATCTTTCACTTGATTCTTCCTCCTCTTGGGCTATCGAGTTCACTTCCTCGAGTTCTTCCACTACTTGACATCGTGTAGGGTTTTTATGAAATTGTTCTACTTTGATCTACAATTCATGTGCATTTTTGTATGTTCCTACACCATTCAAAACATTAGTAGGCAAAGTATTAAGCAGTATGTCAATTACCTTTTTATTCGCCTTGGATTGATTTTCTTGTTCTTGATTCCAATATCTAGGTCTAAGCCTCTTCCTGTGCTTATCCTTTGGAATCTCTAAGGGCTCTTCAAGCGCAATCCGAAGGTCCCACTCCATTCCGAACCACGTCTCCATCCATGACTTCCAATACCCGAAATCGTCATGGTCGTAGGACGGAGGAGTGTAGATGTCGCCTCCGAATTTTTCTTCCATGTTCTTCTCCTCTAGCGTGTGCTCCCTCGGCGGTTAGTCTGATCAAGAGCAGCCCTTTGCTCTGATACCAATTGATAGATCGATGTGGCGTGCTAGGGGGTGAATATCACTTTTTGAACCCCTTTCTTCCTACACGGTTAGTTGCACAACGGAATATACAATAAAAATAATTAAACAAATACTAACCAATGCTAACACGGAAGATTTACTTGGTATCCACCCCAGACGGGTGACTAATCTAAGAATCCGTCGGTGGATCAATCCCTGGATAACCTCCGGCTAGCTCTCGTCGCTCCTTGTGGGTGAAGAAACCTCACCACAGCACGTTGACACGATCTGGACTCAAAAGACTACTAACAAGCCTTAACCAAGCTTGTTTCATCAAGAATCTCAGCCACCACGAAGTCCTCTTTAAATAGGACTCGGGCTGAAACCCTCGCTACCAGTCGACTGGTCCCAGGGCAGTCGACTGGTGCCATTGAAATTCGACTGTTGCACCCCAACATTCGAATTCTCAGTCAACTCACCAGCCACCTACCAGTCGACTGCTCCCAGAGCAGTCGACTGGTCCCAGGACAGAACCCTTCTGTGAGTTCCATCAGTCGACTGCCCCTAGGCCAGTCGACTGGTCTACTCACCCACCTAAGGTTACCCTTCCTGAGTACATTCCACTCCGCACTCAAACCCTAGGATTTCCCGAGTACAATCACACAACACTCGTACCCTCATGACTCGACTGACTCCTTATCCGCAGCCTTGACTGTTGCCTTCGCGCCCTCTTCATCTTCCGCTCCCGTCCCTCGGATGCACACAAGCCTCCAGCTTGCCTCCATGCCATCTTTAACGCATGCCTCCAGCTTGCCTCCAGACACATGACTGTAGACAAATTGAAATTCATCAAACTCAAGTTCAAGAACCTAGGCCCAGTAGCATTTGACAACAATGCTACATTCAAAATTATTGGGTCAGGTAACATTGAACTCAAATATGATTTTAAAAAGGTACTCTTGGTTGAGAACTTTAAATTTAATTTGCTTAGTATAAGTCAATTATGTGATACTGGTTATGTAGTTACCTTCACCAACTCTGACTGCCTGATTAGAAATTTGCAAGACTCAGAAGTCATGCTTAAGGGCACTAGGAAAAATAACGTTTACACTATAAACCTACCCTTAGTACCTAAATGCTTCTTAACTCAGTTAGAAGAATCAAACCTCTGGCATAGGAGATTAGGTCACACTAATCTAAGATTAATTTCAAAAATCACCCAACTTGGTCTATTTAAAGGAATACCAAAAATTAAGAACCATGAAAACATGATATGTGAATCATGCGACCAAGGTAAACAAACCAAGTCTAATCACAAAAAAATTCAATCAAACCTAACTCAAACCACACTTGAGCTCCTGCACCTTGACCTATTTGATTCACATGGAGCCAAGTCACTAAGCGGAACCCGGTACTGCTTAGTAATTATTGATGATTACTCTAGGTTTACTTGAGTTAGGTTCCTAAAGACTAAGAATGAAACCCTAAACCTGTTTATTGATTTTTGTAAGATAATTGAAAATCAAAATGATACCAAAATCAAAAGACTAAGGAGTGATCACGGGAGAGAGTTTGAGAATCAAAGGTTCGAGGAATTTTGTAGAATAAACGGGTATATTCACGAATTCTCATGTCCTAGAACCCCCCAGCAAAATGGGATAGTAGAACGAAAAAATAGAACCCTACAGGAAGCCGCTAGGACTATGCTCAATGAATTCAACCTAGCTAACCAATTTTGGGCAGAAGCAATTAGTACGGCTTGCTATATCCAAAATAGGGTCCAAATTAGCAAATGACACAATAAAACTCCCTATGAATTATATTATCATAGACTTCCAAACCTACACTACCTAAGGGTCTTTGGGTGCAAAGTCTATATCCTAAACACCAAGGACTACCTAGGGAAATTCCAGTCTAAGTCAACCCCTAGAATACTTTTAGGATATTCAACAACAAGTAGAGCCTACAGGGTCTATAATAAACAAACTAACAAAATTGAAGAAACAACAAATCTAATATTTGATGAGAAAACTAATTCAAAATCTGATAATCCAGATCTAAATCTATCAAATATTGATCATGAAGATAATGAACAAATTATTGAACCATCAATTGAACCACTACTTGAACCTCTATATGAACTGACTATTGAACCAACCACTGAGTCAATTGAACCAATAATTGAACCAACACAAGCAATTGATCCAAATACTGAACCGAACCGTCCAGCCGGACCTGATGCTGAACTAAGTAATAGAAGAATTAAGAAACCCAGACTCAGTCACCCAACTGATCAAATTATGGGTGATCCAACCTTAGGAGTCAGAACTATGTCTTCATATAGAAATTTTAGTCAGATTGCACTGATTTCGAAAATTAAACCTATGACTATAGAGGAAGCCTTGCTTGATCCTGATTGGATCATAGCAATGCAAGAGGAATTAGCCAAATTCGAAAAGAACCAAGTCTAGGAATTAGTACCTAAACCTGAGGGCAAATCCATTATTGACAAAGTGGTGTTTAGGAATAAGCTAAATGACCAAGGGGAAATAGTTAGAAATAAAGCCTGCTTTGTAGCTAAAGGGTTCAGTCAAGTCGAAGGGTTAGACTATGACGAAACCTATGCCCCAGTAGCTAGACTTGAGTCTATTAGAATGTTGCTAGCCTTTGCAGCTCATAAAAGATTTAAACTCTACCAAATGGATGTAAAGTCAGCTTTTCTGAATGGGTTTATTAGAGAAGAAGTCTATGTAGGACAACCCCCCAGTTTTGAGGACTTAGAAGAACCTGACCATGTGTACAAACTCAATAAGGCACTGTATGGATTAAAACAAGCACCTAGGGCATGGTATGAACGCCTATCGACCTACCTCATTTCTAAGGAATTTAACCAAGGACAAATTGACTCAACTCTTTTTGTTAAAATCTTAGAAAAGGACATCTTTATTGCCCAAATCTATGTTGACTATATAATTTTTGGATCCACCAACTCAAATTTCTTAAAAGAATTTGTCAAAATAATGGAAAACGAATTCGAAATGTGCTTAGTTGGTAAGCTCAACTTCTTTTTAGGATCACAAATTAAGCAAACTAGGGATGAAAATTATGTCCATCAATCCAAATATGCTAAGGAGTTAATAAAGAAATTTAAAATGAATAACTCCAAAAGCATAAGTACCCCCATGACCACAAATGTAAAAATAGATAGTGATCCTGAAGGTAAACCTGTGGACCTTAAACTCTATCGAAGTATGATTGGTAGTCTACTTTACCTTACAGCCAGCAAACCTGATATCCTGTTTGCTGTAGGAATGTGTGCTAGATACCAAACCTGTGCTAAGGAAATGCACTTAGCAACCCTAAAAATAATACTTAGATACATCAAGGGCACCCTAAATGTGGGGATTTGGTATCCTAGGACATCAACCTTTGACCTGTCAGGATACTCTGATTCTGACTATGCTGGATGCAAACTAGATAGAAAGAGTACAAGTGGAAGCTGCCAACTTTTAGGAAATAGTCTAGTCAATTGGTGCAACAGAAAGCAACACTGCGTATCTCTATCCACAACTGAAGTTGAATATGTTGCTTTAGGAGAGTGTGTAGCACAACTCTTATGGATGATGCACACTCTTAAGGACTTCCAGCTTGATTACACCCAAACCCAAGTCTACATTGATAACATAAGTTCAATTAATCTAACTAAGAACCCAATCCAACACTCTAGAACTAAACACATAGAAGTTAAACACCACTTCGTAAGAGATCATGTAGCCAAGGGTGAGATAGTCATTAAGCATGTAGACTCAATATCTAACTTAGCTGATATCTTCACCAAACTCTTATCTGAATCTAAGTTCAGCTCACTAAGAAGGCAGTTAGGGTTATGCTTGGTAGAATAGGACTGCTCTATTTATGTTTTTCAAAAACTGTTTTATTTCTTATGTGAAAAATCATGTTTAGCTTGAAATTTAAAATGATTTTTCGACTTATTTTTTTTCAAAACTTATCCCCTTCAAAACTAAAGTTTTTTCACAAATGGACTTAGCCTAGGCCCTAACCCTAGAACTACATGCACCTATAGATCTAGAAGCCAACATCTCACAAGCACCTTAGGGTACTTTTGATTGATAACCTAGACTGAGTTGAGATGCTTAGGTCTATGCCTTGATTCAAGATGCTTTAAGTCAGTGCATCTACAGTAATTGGGGCGATAAATACCAATTATCCAGTAATCAGGTTAAGTGTCAAGCTTAGAAAATCTAACTTGATCAGATCACTTAACTTGACTAACTCTAGCGAAAGCTACTGTTTATAACAGTTAGTAAGTAGCTAACTGAGTTAGATAGGACCCAAAAAAAAAAATTTAAATTGATTTGGTCCAGTTTATACTTAGAATTGGTTCAGTACAACACCTTACTTTTATTACTTAATTTTTTTTACTATATTTTTTTTGATATATGACAAAGGGGGAGAGATTGGAAAGGAGAGAAAAGTAGGTTTTAAAAATTTAAAATCTTTTTGTTAAATTAAATGTTTTTTCAAAACTTTTATCTTCTTTCTTTTTCAAAAAGTAAAGTAATTCAAAATCACTTTGGAAAATTTTTTTAAGTGTTATAAATTCAAAATTTTGCTTGAAAATTTTTCTAAATATTAAAACTGATTAAATTTTTTTAAGTACTTAACTCAAATTGTTTTGAAAATTCTATTAAGTACATAACTCAAATTGTTTTGAAAATTCTTTTAAGTACTTAACTTAAAATGGTTTTCAAAATATTCTAAGTACTCTAAATTTTTTCTGGTGCAAAATTTTCTAAGTGTTAATTTCAAAATTCTCTTGAAAATTTTCTAAGTGCTAAAGCTAAATGTGTTGAAAAATTTTCTTCGTGCCCAACTCAAATTATTATTGGAAAGTTTTTCTAACTTAAAAATCCAGTTTTAAAAATTTTCTAAGTATGGAAAACCTAAAAAACTTTTCAATTTTAGAAACAAAGACTTAGAAACTTTTACAAAAACCCCATGAATGTTTAAAAAACTCAGGGGGAGATTTCTTCCAGCGGGAGGAAATTAAGACTGGTACTTTACCTTGTTGTTTAACTTAACTTTTTGAATCGGGTTGCCATAAATCAAAAAGGTGGAGATTGTTGATGCAGGCAGCATTTAAGTTAAACCTGGGTTTTGATAATGGCAAAGGGTTTAGAAGTTAAGATGTTATTGTGTTCTAAACTTGTTCACTGAGTGTGGAGGAAGAAGTCCTAGGTACACTAGGCAAGAAGTCCTGGCAAAGGGTTGGGCAAAGAAGTCCTGGTCAAGGACTGGGCAAGAAGACCTGACCGAAAGTCGGGCAAAGAAGTCTTGGTCGAGGACTGAGCATGAAGTCCTGGCAAGGGGCTGGGCACCGAAGACCTGACCAGAAGTTGGGTACGAAGACCTGGTCAGGTGGATTGGGCAAAAGTCCAATCGGAGGAGCCGGTTGACAAAAGGTAAACTCTCCTGAGAGGAGTAGGTGAGGACGCATTCCCCGTCGAGGGAATAGTAGGCGTCGGTTCGACCTAGGGTTCCATTTGGGAAACCCGAAGTCAAAACCAAGACAGCTACAGTTGTAATTACTGCTTATTATGTTTTTGGGACTAACCTTAGTTGCAGGGTCGAAGGACTGATCGTCTGCAAGTGATGGTGCTTCACTGGGCCTAGGCGCCCGAATGGAGTCAGGCGCCCGAATGGGCTCAGTCGCCCGTAAGGTCACAGGCGGCCAAGAGTGAAGGTAAAACCAAAAACATAGCTGCGAAGCCACTGAACCAAGGCGGATTAGGCGCCCGTGAGGTCACGGGCGCCCCCATCAGCTCAGGCACCCAAGAGGGAAGGATAAGCACTGACTGAGCCCGCGGATAAGGATTCCCGGATCGAAGGGCACGTGTCAGGCGCCCCCAACCTATCAGGCGCCCGTTAGAGTACTATAAAAGGGGCTCGACCCCAAGGCTTCAATAACACAATTTCCCAACGCTCCAAAGCTTTTCGTTCAAGCGCTACGCCCCAGCAAACTCCGTCTTCGAGATCTCAGCACCGACGACGACCCTCTCCACCGAAATATGATCTACATTGGGCGTCGGTAACGAAAAGTGTAGCATTTTAATTTTCTAAATACTGTTGTACTGAAAACTGTAAACCCTATTTTGCGCGATTATAATATTACCCAAAGTAAACGGTTAAGGACCGTGGGCCTTGGAGTAGGAGCCGACCGCGACTTCGAACCAAGTAAAAATCTATTTGTGTTCCTATGTGCATTTAATTATTTCCGCTGCATATTCGCTCTTTATTCTATCCGAAAAGTTTTAACGATATTCACCCCCCTCTATCATTTTTCTCGATCCAACAGATAGGTTTTTTATATATTAATATATTTTTAAAATAGAAAACCTTTTGAGTCCACGTCGGGCC
Source organism: Boesenbergia rotunda (assembly GCA_024364735.1). Lineage (NCBI taxonomy): Eukaryota > Viridiplantae > Streptophyta > Magnoliopsida > Zingiberales > Zingiberaceae > Boesenbergia > Boesenbergia rotunda. The sequence continues at coordinate 26,410 of JAGFNQ010001066.1, forward strand.
TGAAATCAAAAGATTTCAGGCCCAATGTGGGTCAGAAATCAAAAATTTCAGGCCCACGTTGGGCCTAAAATCTTTTGATTTCAGGCCCAGCGTGGTCCTAAAATATATTGATTTCAGGACCATGCAGCCTAAAATCAAAAGATTTCAATTTTTTTATATATTAATATATTTATTAAATATTATTTAATATATTAATTTATATTAATCAAATATAAAAATTAATCTCTTTATATTTTTGAAATCACGTTGGATGAGATATTTTTTTAACTGAAATATTTTTTTTGGTCCATGAGTAATTTTTCACCGAAACCCACTGATTCATCCTAGAAAATTCCTATTGCAACATAATTTATAATCATTCGAAGTTTGGACACCAAAAATATTATCTCCTAGCTCAACTCTAACTATTGATATTGGATTTTGAGAAATCCAAATATCTTATGTCCATCAGTGGGTTTTGGTGAAAACCCACTGATAGACCTAAAAATCTTCTATTGCAACATAATTTATAATCATTAGAAGTTTGGACACCAAAAATACCATCTCCTAGCTCAACTCTAACTATTGATATTAGATTTTGAGAAATCCAAATATCTTAAGTCCATCAGTGGGTTTTGGTGAAAACCCACTGATAGACCTAAAAATCTCCTATTGCAACATAATTTATAATAATTAGAAGTTTGGACACCAAAAATACCATTTCCTAGCTCAACTCTAACTAGAACTATTGATATTTTTATTTAATTTACTTACATATATTTATCCAAGATTATGTTTAGGCCCTCCTTAGGCCTGAAGTGTCTTTGTTCAGGCCCTCCTAGCGTGACTTCAGACCTTGCATTTTAATATGAAATTACGTGTTTTGATAGATTTTTTTATATATTAATATATTTTTAAATAAAAAAAATTGAGTCCACGTCGGGCCTGAATCAAAAGATTTCAGGCCCAGCGTGGGCTTGAAATCTTTTGATTTCAGGATTTCAGGCCCACGCTGCCTGAAATCAAAGATTTCAGATTTTTAAAATATATTAATATATTTATTAAATATTATTTAATATATTAATTTATATTAATCAAATATAAAAATTCATCTCTTTATATTTTTGAAATCGCGTTGGATGAGATATTTTTTTCACTAAAATATTTTTACCTTACGTTTTTTAGCCGATTCCATAATATATTATTTTAAAATAAAAAGTCTGAAAAAGCATATTCAGACGTCTCGGAATTCGTTACTGACAGAGAGAAAGAGAAAGACAGTAGTTAGCGGGAGGGATATAAGAGGAAGTTCATTAAAATGAGTGCGTCTTTTGGTAAAAATGAAACCATGGTACGCCTTTTGGTAAATATCAATTCTTGGATACGCGTACGCCCTTGGTAAAAAGCCGCCCAGAGTAAGGTCAATATTACAAGATATCAAATCCCAACTTTCCCCACAAACTAATTCAAATATTTTATAGAAATCCAAGTTGTTATAGATATATTTAGATCTAAACTCTTTTTACAATTTTTGTTCGTAACTCAATTAACTAATCGTTAGAATTGACAAAGGAGGTGGCAATGCCATTAGTTTATATCTTCTCCCTTATGACATGGAAACTATAATTTAACAAAAGGCACATGTGGTATTTTATATTATTACCAAAAAATATCACAGTTTTGTTTTTACAAAATAGTACAAACAAATTCCTTGTATTTCCTTTGTCCCCCTCCCGCTAACCTATCCTTTTCATACTTCATTTTCTAAGATATCCGAACCACTTTTTTTTAAGTTTGATTTAAAAATAAAATTTGATGATTTGGATGAAAGTCACCTTATCTTCTCTCTCCCTTTATATCTCTTCTTGCTTATCAAAACACGACTCATCATGAACCTTTTGCTTCATTTTGGCGGGATAACAAAAAGAGGGAGTTGAAAGCGGAACTATTATTTTAAGGTGTTTAAGAGGCAACTTCAAATAATCGTTGAGGAAGATTGGTGTTGAAGGAGAAATTTCAAGCAATTGTGTGTTAGGTAGAAGAAGACAAATAAAGATTTAGTAATGTACGTATCATTTTACTACTTTAAAATTGATATATATGATAAATATAGTATAAACTTTATTGAAGCAAAAGGTGTTTAGAAATTCATGTTGTTGTCGTCCATGAATGAGTAGTGAAGATTTATTGAACAACACCTTCAATATGATATCCTTCATTACTTAATTACGTCTGCGAGTTTCTCTATTGTCATACTAAATTTTAGTTAGACCTTAGTGATGGTATATAGGATATCAAACTCACGTTCTGCTGATATGGTATGTATCAGTACGTTGGACTCGATATGGGATAATATCATGCCCACTTTTTTCATGATCAACCCTTCCTAGTGATTGTTAGTTGGCAGAAAGACTATAATGGTGCAATGCATTGCATAAATACGGTTCTAAAAAATTCTGTAATGTTACGATAAATTTGTGCTTGAATGTGGCCTTGATATGGGATGATATCAGGGGCACCTTGGGCCTGATATCATCTCATATCAAGCCCAACATGGGCTTGATATCGGATGATATTAGGCCCAAGTTGGGTTTGATATCGAACCTGTATTGATCGTTGGTTGCTTTTTGAATTACATCACCACTTGAATATGAATTTGTAATTTTGCCAACTTAATTTATAATTTATTTTTAAGGGATGATCATATTGTTGAAGAAATTTTCTCTGAGATATAGAATGCTCTTGATGCAAATGTTACCGTTGGACATGGAATAATATATTAGAAATATCCAGAACTAATATCCCATCATCTTCTGAGTATAGTGGTGTGTTGAACACTAATAGAAATACAACAAATTTGGTATTTGATCTAAATAAAGAAGCAAATAACCTAGAAGATGAGGTTCTGAATCCTTGTACAATACATATTGAATACTTTGAGTCTACTTGGAATGAGGAGGAAGAACATGATATCCGAATTGTAGAGGAATTACAATCCAATCTAGATGTACAAGAATTCTTAGCTGATGATATACAGATTGAACAATATAAATATCCCTTAGAGTAGTATAGTGACTTAGAGGAGGAGTTCCCCATATCATGATCTATATATTTTGAATTCTTGATTGCTACAAAGGCCTATTAGAGAGGCAGAGACAATAGATAAACATGAAGTTTTTGTTGGATAGATTTTGTCACGCCCCGAGGGGCTGCATGTTTGACGAAAATCGGACAGCACCTCCCCTATACGACGGACAATCTCAAACCAATACATACATAATACGGCCTCCACAGCCTCCACACACAAATATGATCAAACTATAACAGAAATAAAGGTATAAACAACTATCGATACTGTTGGAGCAATCGGCCCTAAGATGGTCCGGTGTGACCATGGATTTTGATGTTTGGGCAAAGGGTTTAAGTTAGGCTTACCCTTGTGTTCTTATATGCGTATGTTGAGTGTGCAGGTTGTACAAGTTACGCATATGGACTTGACTGGACGACCTCAGTACGGTGAAGGATGGCATGGAGGCAAGCTGGAGGCTTGCGTGCGCATCTGAGTGACTTTGGAGAGTAGGGACGATGAGCTGATGGGCGCGGACTTCAAGGTGTACGTGAAGGGTGGCATGGAGGCGAGCTGGAGGCTTGCGTGCGCATCCGAGGGACGAGGGCCGAAGATGAAGAGGGCACGAAGGCAACAGTCGAGGCTGCGGAGGAGGAGTCAGTCGAGTCATGAGGGTACGAGTGCAGTGTGATTATACTCGAGAAATCCTAGGGATTGAGTGCGGAGTGGAATGTACTTGGGGAGTGTAACCCTAGGATCAGCAGGGTACCCGTCGACTGGCCTGGGGGCAGTCGACTGGTAGGTGGCTGATGAGTTAACTAAAATTCGAACGTTGGGGTATAACGGTCGAATTTGGCTGGCACCAGTCGACTGCCCTGGGGGGTAGTCGACTGGTAGCGAGAAATCAGCCCCGAGTCCTATTTAAAGATGACTTCGTGGTGGCTGAGTTTCTTGACGAATCTTGCTTGGCTAAGGCAAGGTTGTAGTCTTGTGTGCTCAGGAAAGTGTTTGGCGATTGTGGAGATGTTTCTCCACCCACAAGGAGCAACACGTTCTAGCCGGAGGTTATCCGGGATTTGATCCACCGACGAATTGTTGGATTAGTCACCCGACCGGGGTGGATACCAACTAAAATCGCCGTGTTAGCATTGGTTAGTGATTTTATTATTGTTTTACTATTATTTCCGCTGTGCAAACTAACCGTGTAGGAACAAGAATTCGGTGAAACGCTATTCACCCCCCCCTCTAGCGTACAAATCGATCCTAACATTTGGTATCAGAGCAAGGACCGCTCTTGATCGGACTAACCGCCGAGGGAGCAACCGCTAGAGGTGAAGAATCATGGAAGACAAACTTGGGGACGACATATACACTCCACCTGTCTACGACCATGAAGACTTCGAGCGTTGGAAGTCAAGAATGGAGACGTGGCGATGATGGAGTGGGAGTGCATGATGGTACTTGAAGAACCATTTGAAATTCCAAGAGACAAGCATGAGAAGAAGCTCCGCCCAAGATATTGGACTCAAGAACAACAAGGGCAATCAAAGGCAAATGAGAAGGTAATGAGTATATTAATAAATCTTTTGCCTAACAACATTTTGAGTGTTGTAGGGAATTATAAGAATGCACACGAATTATGGACCAAGTTGGTGGAATTTCATAAAAACCCTACACAAGGTCAAGTGGTGGAAGAGCCCAAGGAAATGGGCTCAATAGCTCACGAGGAGGAAGAAGTGTCAACTTCTTCAAGTGAGGAGGAGGAGGTAAGTGAAAGATCATTGACCTTCTCAAGAGAAGAAGAAGAAGAGGTCACCACCTCAAGGATTGAGGGGGAGGAGAGACCCTCATCTACACATGATCAAGAGGAAGCCTCCACATCGTCAAAAGTTGAAGAAGTAGTCAACTTAGCATTTACCTCCACCAAAGCCAAGAGAAAGGACCACATTACATGCTTTGGGTGTAATGAAAAGGGGCACTACAAGGACAAGTGCCCAAAAGGTAAAAGAGAGGTAACATCTAAACCCGGGTCCATTCGATTTGAATCTAACATAAATTGTAGGAATGGAGGAGCCTAAGAACGGAGGAAGAAGATTAGATGCTTTACATGTGGAGAGATGGGGCACTTTCACACCAAGTGTCCTAGAAAAAGTGAGCTAAAGAAAATGGAGCACTTGAGGAGATGGGAGAAAGAAGAAAGAAAGAAGAGAAGAAGCCCACATCAAGGAGGAACACCAAAGGTAAGGAAGGTAACTTCTAACCTTAAGCCAAAATGTAATTCAATTTCAAGTTCTTCCTTGCATTCTAAAAATCATGTAAAACACTCATTCATGCATGCTAGAAATTATGAAGGTAACTTCTAACCTTAAGCCAAAATGTAATTCAATTTCAAGTTCTTCCTTGCATTCTAAAAATCATGTAAATCACTCATTCATGCATGCTAGAAATTATGAAAATTGCTAAATGGTACATAACTCTGGATTTAGGTACAATGATAGGAATAAGGATAACAAGGTAGATCACCACTCTAGAAAAAGCATGCATCATGATAGGCCTAAGACCTATGTATCCAAGGCTAAAGGCATTAACCCCAAGGAAGGGAAACATATGCCTAGGAAAGTGGATAGGTCTAGGAATGCCCAAGGTGAACATATGGACTCTAGGGTTCAAGGCCTAGAAAGGGAAAATCAAGCCTTGAGGGCAAGGCTTGATACATTAGAAAAAGCTCTAGAAAGATTCACGGTTGGATCTAAGGGCTTAGACATGGTGTTGGGTAGTTTGAAACCCAACTACGATAGATTGGGAGTGGGATACCGGTCTAAGACCTCTAAGACCAACAAAAGAAGTATGCTGGGAAATCATACAATTATGGTAAGGAGGAGAAGTCCAAGGATGACAAGGGAGTGTCATTCGAAGGGAAAAGGAGTAACTTGACCAAGGACAAAGTATCCAAGGTCAAGAAGGTTCTCTTTGTGGGTCAAGAGTCACCGGGGGCACACCGGTGTGGCTTAGTGTGGATTGAGTCACCTAGGAAGGTGGCTAGGGCTCAGAGCTCAAGGGGGAGCTCTAGGAACCTATGGGGTCCATGGTGAATGGATCTCAAGAGTTTCTCTCATAGAAAATTAGGTTGAAGTGTGCCAAAAGGGATTGGAAGACATGGGTAAGTCTTAATTCTAGAAAATGGTACATTAAAAGGAGAATTAGGGAGAAAAAGGTGAAAATAGAATATATCTGAGGAAATTAGGTTTTAATGAGTGAACGCCATGCAATTCAGTGCTAGAAATTGTTGGTGCAGTATGCACCCAAGTCAAACCTGTGTTTTGATATTGGCAAAAAGGTTCAAAAGTTAAGGGTTAATGGTTGTCTAACGAGTTTCTTGAGTGTACAGGAAAAGCCCTAGTGAAGGAATGCTAGGCACTGGCGAAGGACTGCCAGACAGGACAAGCCCTAGCGAAGGAATGCTAGGCACTGGCGAAGGGCTGCCAGAAGAAAAAACCTAGCGAAGGGCTGCTAGGCACCAAGCGAAGGGAAGCTTGGTAACTCAAGACCTGGCGAAGGACTGCTGGGCAAAAGTCCAACTGGAGGATCCGGTTGGCACCAGGTAAAACTCTCCCGAGAGGAGTAGGTGAGGACGCGTTCCCCTCGAGGGAACATTAGGCGTCGGTTCGACCTAGGGCTCCATTTTGGAGATCCAAAGTCAGAACCAAGACAGCTAAGGCTGTTTTAACTAACTTATTATTTGCTGTTTTGGACTAACCCTGGATGCAGGACCGAAGGACTGTGTTTCTGCAGCTCAGAGAGCCTCAAAGGAGTGAGGTCGTAGCTGAGTAGGGCGCCCCGGATGTGTCGGGCGCCCCAGAGTCAACCCAAAGTCAGCAGAGAAGTAAACCTCCGACAGCAGCGCGTTGGGGGGCGCCCCGCGCATGTCGGGCGCCCCTCTTGTCGCGGGCGCCGCGCAGATCGGGCGCCCCGCGTGTCGTGGGCGCCCACTGTGCCACGCCACTGAAGGCGGCTGCAGCTCACCCTCGCGAAGCCTCGGTGATAAAGTTTGACCGGTCAATCGGGCGCCCCGTGCGCGTCGGGCGCCCCAGTCAAATACAATCCCGAAGATAACGAGATCAGCTTTGACTAGAGCATCGCCGGATCAAGAGCCACGTGGGGGGCGCCCCGAGCATGTCGGGCGCCCCCTGCCCTATATAAAGAGGGCCTCGACCCTCTTCAAAGAACATCAATTGCTTCGACGCTTCTGCGCTCTTCTGCTTCCGCGACGCGCTTCAGAAATCTTCCAACTCAAGCTGACGACGTCCTGCTGCTCCGAAACTTTGATCTACATCGGACGTCGGTAATGAAGAGCTCTGTATTTAAAGTTTACTGTTCTGCCTTATTGTAAAGTCTATTTGTAAACTTTGCGAACTTATAGAATTGCCCGCAGAAAACGGTCAACGATCGTGGGCCTTGGAGTAGGAGTCGACCTAGGCTCCGAACCAAGTAAGACGATCGTGTTAGCGTTGTTTTACTCTATTTTATTCCGCTGTGCACCCGCTCTTTTTAAATCCGAACGAACTGCGACATTCACCCCCCCTCTCTCGCAATTCTCGATCCAACAAGTGGTATCAGAGCGGGGAAGTCAAACCTGGTGCAACCACCAGTTTGAATATTTTTCGGATTTTTTTTTTCTCTCATTTTTTTTAAAATAAAAAAATCTTCGTTCAAGTTTTTATCTCAAGGTTGGTGCAACACCCCTTGAAATCTGTGTTTGATTATTTCTTCCCGCACTACTAATCCAAGACCAAGTCTTGGAAATATTTTTGTTGTTTACTTTTATTTCAGTAACAAATGTCTATCCAAGAAGGATTTAGCACCGCCAGACCTCCACTTTTCAGTGGAGAAGACTTTCCCTACTTGAAAAGTCGAATGGAGGTCCACCTGAAAACTCAGGTAGAAATGTGGATAATCATCCAGTCTGGACTGGTGATTCCTACAAATGCTGAAGGTGTACCACAAGACTACTCAGAATGGGACACTACCCTTAAACGCAAAATTGAAGCAGACGCCAAAGCAACCCAGACTCTACAATGCGGACTAACTAAAGAAGAGCTGAACCGCGTAGGACCTTTCAAAAGTGCAAAGGAACTATGGGCCAAACTAATTGAGCTCCACGAAGGAACTTCAGATACAAGGATCAGCAAACGAGACCTGCTACTGAACAAGCTCTTCACTATCAAAATGGCAGATAACGAGACAGCAGCCCAGCTCCACGCCAGAATCCAGGAGCTGATGAATGGTCTTCACGCAATAGGTCACAAGGTTCAAAACCGTGATCTGATAAGGTACGCCCTAAACGCATTCCCTAGGACCACCTTGTGGGCATCTATGGTAGATGCATACAAGGTCTCTAGGGATCTTTCAAAAATTAAGCTAGATGAGTTGTTTTCTGAACTTGAGCTGCATGAACAGACTAACTCAAATTTGGTCGAGAAAAGTATAGCCTTTTTTGCAGGGAAAACAGGAAAGACGACCAAGAAGAAAACTCAAGTTGAACCTGAATCTACCTCGGATTCAGAAATAGAAGATCAAGAAGAAGATCAATCTGAACTGGTCCGACTAGCTCGAAACTACTACAAAAAGTTGAAGAACCAAACAAATACACGGAGAACAAGCCGAAGAAAGGACAGACAAGATGAACCAACAACTGACAAACAAAAGCCCAACGTAACCTGCTACGAATGCAAGAAGAAGGGCCACTACAAGACCGAATGTCCAAGCCTAAAGGAGTCCAAAAAGAACAGAAAGAAGAAGGCACTCCAAGCAACCTGGGACGAGTCGTCCTCAGAAGAAGAAGAAGAAGTACCTCAGTCAAATCTTCTAGCCCTGACCGCTTCGGACCAAATCGAGACTGACTCAGACTCAGAACGGGACGACGGCAAGCTGACATTCTCCGACGACGGCGAAATAAGGGTAACGGGTTTTTCAAAATCATAATTAAATTCTCTTATTTCCTATCTATCCCGAGATTTGGCGAAAGCCAAACTCCGAATCGAGTCTCTCCGACAGGAAGTAAAACTCCTGAAAGAGGGAGCTGATTCTAATTCCTTAACTGAGAAAATTCAGGAAGGAACCCCTGTTCAAGTTGAAAAACTTGAATCAGAGAATTCCTCCCTGAATACTCAAGTCAAGGACTTAAGAATAGCTTTAGAACGATTTACTTCTGGTTCCAAGAATCTTGATATGATTCTGGGAAAATAGAAGTCTGTTCTAAACCGATCCGGACTTGGTTATAGAACCAAATCTCGGCAAAGATCCTACTTTGCTGTACTGAACCAGTCAAGACCTAAGGTTCAGGCATGGGTGCCAAAACTGTGCCTGACTAAACCAACTAGTTCAAATCAATTTTGGATCCCCAAGGACAAGATTCACATCTTGCCTAACCCATACAGAGGCTTTAGTCCAGGGGGAGCCAAAATCAAAATAATTTTTATAATTAGATAATTTTTTTAATTGAGTGATTATTTGTTTATTTAATTTCTTGCAAATTGCCATGCTTAGATTTAAGGAATACTTAGATTTAAGGACTAAAATTACTTGAAATTGAAAACATAGTATTGGGAGGAGGTGAGATGATAGTACGTTGGGGAAACCAACTCTATAAGATCAAGTATTGGTCTTTTGACTGGGAACCAGCCGAAGCTACCGATCCAAGACCCAAGCTAGTTAGACCAGAAAATGACTTAATTTAAGTTGAAAATGAAATTTCATTAAAAGGCTTCGTCAAGGAAAGGGTGGATGATCCCATAAGGCTTCGGCCAAAGAAGGCCTAGTGCCTCGCCAAGACCTGGAAGCCAATTTCTGAAATTCAAATTCAAGTTAACTTTTGTCAAATTCGAATCTAACTCAAATTTCAAATAATTATAGATTCTAAACTGTTTTTCAAAACCTCTATTTTTCAAACTTATTATCTTTTTGAAAAACACTTAATCTGTTTTCAAAAGTAAATATCTTTTCAAAATAAATGAAAATTCCTTTTCAAAATTAATTTTTACCTTCAAACCTGTCTCACAAAAACCTTAAGGTTAACGTGATTGAAAACCCTAGACTGGGGTGAGACAGACTAGGAAGTGAAACTCAATCTAAGCTATCCCTAACTCAAATTGGATCCAAATCATCAAAAATTCTTTATGTGTAGGAACATAAAGATTTGGACCAATGGATGTTAGATAGCGGGTGCTCCAGACATATGACTGGGGACAAATTGAAGTTCACCAAACTCAAGTTCAAAAACTTGGGCTCAGTAGCATTTGGTAACAATGCCACACTCAAGGTAATTGGGTCAGGTAATATTGAACTTAAATCCAATTTCATTATTAAGAAAGTTCTATTAGTAGAAAACTTTAATTTTAACTTACTTAGCATAAGTCAGTTATGTGACTCTGGTTATTTAGTTACGTTCAACAATTCTAACTGCCTAATTAGAAACGCACAAGACTCAGAAATCATGCTTAAGGGCACTAGGAAAAACAATGTATATACTATAAATCTTCCCCTTATACCCAAATGCATGTTAACACAGTTAGAACAATCAAAACTCTGGCATAGGAGATTAGGTCATACCAATCTAAGAACTATCTCAAAAATTACCCAACTTGGCTTAGTAAAGGGTGTTCCTAAAATTAAGAGTAATGAAAACCTAATATGTGAATCCTGTAATCAAGGCAAACAAACCAAGTCTAGTCACAAATTGATCCAATCTGATCAAACTCAAACCACACTTGAGCTCCTACACCTTGACCTTTTTGATTCACATGGAGCCAAGTCACTAAGTGGAAACCGGTACTGCTTAGTGATAATTGATGACTACTCTAGGTTCACCTGGGTTAGGTTTCTAAAGACCAAAGATGAAACCCTGAACCTATTTAACAACTTTTGCAAATTGATTGAAAATCAAAATGATACCAAAATAAAAAGACTTAGGTCTGACCACGGGGGAGAATTCGAGAATCAAAGATTCGAAGAATTCTGCAAAGTAAATGGATATAAACACGAATTTTCGTGTCCTAGAACCCCCCAACAAAATGGCATAGTAGAAAGGAAGAATAGAACCCTACAGGAAGCTGCTAGGGCTATGCTTAATGAATTTGACCTACCCAACCACTATTGGGCAGAAGCGATTAGCACAGCTTGCTATATCCAAAATAGGACTCTGCTTAATAAAAGGTTAAGTAAAACACCCTATGAACTCTACTACCACAGACTTCCAAACCTACACTATCTTAGAGTCTTTGGATGCAAAGTCCATATTCTTAATACCAAGGACTATCTTGGAAAATTCCAATCCAAGTCAAACCCAGGTATCTTTTTAGGGTACTCTACAACAAGTAGAGCTTATAGAGTCTACAACAAAATAACTAAGAAAATTGAAGAAACAACCAACTTAATATTTGATGAAGAAACGAACCCAAAATCTGACAATTCTGACTTAGCTTCACCAAATACTGATCAAGAAGATAACTCTGAAACCCTAACTGAACCCTTTAATGACTTAACAATTGAACCAAATTCTGAATCAGTTGAACCAACCAATGAACCCAGAATTGAACCTCTTGGACCAGCTAGACCTGAAGCTGAGCCAAGTACTAGACAAACCAAGAAACCCAGACTTAGTCACCCAACTGATCAAATTGTAGGTGATCCAACCTTAGGAGTCAGAACTAGAGCCTCCTATAGAAATCTTAGTCAAATAGCCATGATTTCAAAAATTGAACCTAGGACTATTGAGGAAGCCCTACCTGATCCTGACTGGATTTTAGCTATGCAAGAAGAGTTAGCGCAATTTGAGAGAAACCAAGTCTGGGAATTAATACCTAAACCTAAGGGCAAATCCGTAATTGACACTAAGTGGGTATTTAGGAATAAGTTAAACAACCAAGGTGAAATAGTCCGAAATAAAGCCCGCTTAGTAGCTAAGGGATTCAGCCAAGTAGAAGGGTTGGATTATGATGAAACCTTTGCCCCTGTAGCTAGACTTGAGTCGATTAGGATGTTACTAGCCTTTGCATCCTATAAAGGATTTAAATTATACCAAATGGATGTAAAGTCGGCCTTCTTAAATGGGCTTATTAAGGAAGAAGTTTATGTAGGACAACCCCCAGGATTTGAGGATTTAGAAAAACCCGATCATGTCTACAAACTTAGTAAAGCCCTTTATGGACTAAAACAAGCACCCAGGGCCTGGTATGAAAGATTATCCAATTACCTAATCTCTAAAGAATTCAAACAAGGTCAAATTGACCCAACCTTGTTTGTTAAAATTTTAGAAAAAGATATATTTGTTGTCCAAATTTACGTAGATGATATAATATTTGGATCAACTAATTCTAAATTTCTAAAAGAATTTGTAACAATTATGGAAAGTGAATTTGAAATGAGTTTAGTTGGGGAACTCAACTTTTTCTTAGGGTTACAAATCAAACAAACTAAGGATGGAAATTATGTACATCAATCTAAATATGCAAAAGAACTAATTAAGAAATTTAAGATGGATAACTCTAAAAGTATAAGCACCCCAATGGCCACAAATGTAAAAATAGATAGTGACCCTGAGGGTAAACCAGTAGACCTAAAACTTTACAGAAGTATGATAGGAAGTCTACTATACCTGACAGCCAGCAGACCTGATATACTTTTTTCAGTAGGAATGTGTGCTAGGTACCAAACCTGTGCTAAGGAAACCCACTTAGCAGCCCTAAAAAGAGTTTTAAGATACATTAAGGGCACCCTAAACGTAGGGATTTGGTACCTAGAACTTCATCCTTTAAGTTATCAGGATACTCTGATTCTGATTATGCCTGGCTGTAAATTAGATAGAAAAAGTACAAGTGGAAACTGTCAACTTTTAGGAAATAGCTTAGTAAGTTGGTGCAGTAGAAAGCAACACTGTGTTGCTTTATCAACAACTGAAGCTGAATATGTAGCCTTAGGAGAGTGTGTAGCTCAACTCCTATGGATGATGCATACTCTTAAGGACTTTCAGCTAGACTACAATCAGACCCAAGTCAATATTGACAACATTAGCTCAATTAACTTAACCAAAAACCCAATACAACATTCTAGAACCAAACACATAGAAGTAAAACATCACTTTGTAAGAGATCACGTAGCTAGGGGTGAAATAGTCCTTAAGCATGTAGACTCCAAGTCCAACCTAGCTGACATATTCACTAAACCCCTACCTGAATCTGAGTTTAGCTCACTAAGAAGGCAGTTAGGGTTATGCTTAGTAGAATAGAATCATTTGGTTTTTGGATTTTCAATTTTAAATTGAACTTAAAATGTCTTCTAAAATGTTTTTTTGCTAAAAATATTAAATTTAACTTTAAAAAAGTTTTTTTTAGTTTTATTTCAAAAACTACCCCTTTCAAAACTAGGGCTTTTTCGAAAATGGACTTAGCCGAGGCTCTAACCCTAGAACTGCATGCACCTATAGATCTAGAAGCCAGCATCTCACAAGCACCTTAGGGCACTTTTTGAATGATAACCTAGAAAGGGTTGAGATGCTTAGGTCTTTGTCTTAACTCAAGATGCTTTAAGTCAGTGCATCTGCAGCAGTTGGGGCACTAAATACAAACTGAACAGCAATCAAGTTAAGTGTCAAGTTTAGACAATCTAACTTGAACAGCTCACTTAACTTGACTAACCCTAGCCAAAACTACTGTTATAACAGTTAGTAAGTAGCTAAGTGGGTTAGACAGGTCCCTAAAGGATTAACCAGACTTAGGTCTTATTTTGATTCAGTACAGCAAATGCTCTATTTAAGTATTGCAAATTTTGTTTTATTTTTCTGCATTCTTTTTGATATATGTCAAAGGGGGAGAGTTGAAAAGGAAACAGGAAACACAATTTTTCTTTTCCATAGTCTTTTCAAAAAGTTGAACTGAAAAATTGGTATAATTTATTTCTAAGCTCTGAACTATTTTTTGCTTAAAATGATTTTTACTTAATGTTTCTAAGTTTGAAACTTTTCCCAAAAACTGAAAATTTTCTAAAGTTTGAAATTTTCAAAAATGAAAATTTTCTAAAGGTTCCCAAACCAAGAATGTTTTTGAAAAACTTAGCAAAAACTGTAGAGATTTCCTAACTTATTACCAAAACATGAAATCTTCTAAGTACTTCATTCACACCACCTGTTTTTGAAAAACCTAGGGGGAGATTTCTTCTAGGGGGAGGGAATCTAACTTAGGATTTTAAATTCAGCACTTTTTTCCTTAACTTTTTGAACTAGGTTGCCATATATCAAAAAGGGGGAGATTGTTGGTGCAGTATGCACCCAAGTCAAACCTGTGTTTTGATATTGGCAAAAAGGTTCAAAAGTTAAGGGTTAATGGTTGTCTAACGAGTTTCTTGAGTGTACAGGAAAAGCCCTAGTGAAGGAATGCTAGGCACTGGCGAAGGACTGCCAGACAGGACAAGCCCTAGCGAAGGAATGCTAGGCACTGGCGAAGGGCTGCCAGAAGAAAAAACCTAGCGAAGGGCTGCTAGGCACCAAGCGAAGGGAAGCTTGGTAACTCAAGACCTGGCGAAGGACTGCTGGGCAAAAGTCCAACTGGAGGATCCGGTTGGCACCAGGTAAAACTCTCCCGAGAGGAGTAGGTGAGGACGCGTTCCCCTCGAGGGAACATTAGGCGTCGGTTCGACCTAGGGCTCCATTTTGGAGATCCAAAGTCAGAACCAAGACAGCTAAGGCTGTTTTAACTAACTTATTATTTGCTGTTTTGGACTAACCCTGGATGCAGGACCGAAGGACTGTGTTTTTGCAGCTCAGAGAGCCTCAAAGGAGTGAGGCCGTAGCTGAGTAGGGCGCCCCGGATGTGTCGGGCGCCCAGAGTCAACCCAAAGTCAGCAGAGAAGTAACCTCCGACAGCAGCGCGTTGGGGGCGCCCCGCAGTCGGGCGCCCCTCTTGTCGCGGGCGCCGCGCAGATCGGGCGCCCGCGTGTCGTGGGCGCCCACTGTGCCACGCCACTGAAGGCGGCTGCAGCTCACCCTCGCGAAGCCTCGGTGATAAAGTTTGACCGGTCAATCGGGCGCCCCGTGCGCGTCGGGCGCCCCAGTCAATACAATCCCGAGATAACGAGATCAGCTTTGACTAGAGCATCGCCGGATCAAGAGCCACGTGGGGGGCGCCCCGAGCATGTCGGGCGCCCCCTGNTTTGTTCTTGTGTGGTGCCGTAACCCTCTTGTATTTTGCCGTGACCCATCTGTGCCGTCTCTTATCCTTGATCGATCTCACCTCCGATTAAAATGTGGGTCTTGATTACATTCACTGATTGGGTCTTGTCTTTTGATCTACCCTTAATCTTGGGTCTATGATTAAACCTTTGTTCTTATGATCTCTTCAATCTTGTCCAATTGATTTAATCTTGTGCCATGATCAATTCGATCCTTTAGAAATTCTTCTAAAGGTAAGGAACCTATGGTGGAAAGCTCAAAGGGCAAAGGCCCTCCCATATCTACACCCTCTCCAAAGCCTCCATCACCTCTACATACTCGATTCCAGAGTGTCACTCTTGCATTAAATTTTGAGTGGCACAATTTCAAATTAATGCCATGTTGAACTATAGACCAGTCCTTTATCTATGAACATTGCCCGAGCATCCGACAAATTATCACACATTACAATCTTCAATCCATTTTTTTCTTGAGAGGCCGATCAATCTTGACTTGCTCTCTGAATTCTATAATAACATGGTGAGTAGGGAGGGAACGGGGTGGAGGACTCGTGTCGCCGGTGTCGACCTTGACTTTAATCGATCCATTTTTACTGATTTTCGTGGTTGTCGCCGGTCAGACAATGATTTCTTTCTCTACCCTTACCATCCTAATCCTCTTCCGTTTCCCTTCAATGAAGTAACCCCTGATTTCATCTATGAGTACTTTCTAGGCCATCCCAGGCCAAGGGGTTCTGGTGAGAGCACTAGTGATTTTCCCACATTTCCTGCTCTTCGCCTTTCCCCTGTTGACTATGTTCTGTTCAAGATCATCACCAATTGTCTTCTACCTACTACTTCGAAACATCTGGATAAGATTCGCCCGTCCCACTGCTTGATGCTCTACGGGATGCGTTAGCAGTTAGATTTTGATCCAGTGGCCTCGGTCTATTTCTCCATCATCGTCCACTGCATGTCATCCACCCAGTCAGTCCACATGCCATTCGGCCATATCATCACAGCCTGGCTGGAATCAGTTGGCATCGACGTTTCACAGGGCCGCATTGTGCCCATGCTTCGACAGGACTGTCATCTGGATCATCGCATGCTTGCTCAGTCCGGCATTGTCCTCGGGCCCCAGGGGTTACGGTGGAAGAATCGCAGACGTGAGGAGAAGCTACCGAGAGCAGCTCATGCCCAGGGGCCGCCAGCTGATACTACAGATTACGACGGGTGGGCTCCTGACCTATGCTGGCAGGTTGCGGAGATAGAGCGGCTGATAGAGCATGAGTTGCATATTTCTGAGCTCTGGCGACAGGAGGTCAGCTCAGAGTATCAATCTTTCGATCGCCGTCTCGATGTTTTAGCGTCTGATGTCTCCGAGAACAGCTCATTCCAGGATGCGTGGTATGAGGAGTGGTACCATCATGCATATCCTGCTGGTGGGTCCCCCAGCATTCCTTTCCCAGAGGACGTTATCTACATTACTGATTCCTCAGATGATGACCACGCAGGGGATTGATGATATTTATGATGAGTGACATGTTTGTTTGTAGCTTGACTTTGATGCATCTGTCTTGCATCATGTGATTTCTCTGGATGTTTTATGACTTTTTCTTCTGACTTTGATGCATGTCTTATCCTACTTTAGTTGACTATTGTTGATGCTATGAGTACTATCTACATATTTGATCCATAGCTATCTTCATGCTTATGATGTCATGCTCATATGATACATATGCTTGTTTTGCCATGCCTATATTGCTTTGTCATATGTATTCATATGCTTATCAAAAATCAAAATGTTGTTTTGGGATACCCCTAGGGTTGAGGGGGAGTATAGTTTAAACTTAACAGCCCCTCTAGACCCCTTTTCGGTGTTCGACAAAGGGGGAGAGTGTTAGTTGGTTAAGTTTAGGATGATCATATTGTAGGGGGAGGATCTGGATTCCCCTATGATTCCAAAGTTGAGCAATTGATTGAGAATCCCTAAACTTAAAATCAGATTGTCAAACAACAAAAAGGGAGAGATTGTTGATGCAGTCTGGCCCTGATTGTTGTTTTGGTGTTGACATCGATTTTAGTTTAGGTTGATTATGATTATGATGATTATGATTAAGTCCTGGTCGGGGATCAGGCATGGTATGGAAATCCTAGCTTGGAGGGCTAGGTGTTGGAAAATCCTAACCTGGAGGGTTAGGTGTTGAAAATTCTAGCTTGGAGGGCTAGGTGTGTGGAAAGTCCTAATTCGGAAGAGGTGGGTGAAAAGTCCTAGCTTGGAGGGCTAGGTGAAAAGTCCTAACTTGGAGGGTTAGGTGTAAATTCCCATCTTGGAGAATTAGGTGAAAAAGTCCTGGCTTAGAGGGTCAGGTCCTAGCTTGGAGGGCTAGGTTTGGAAAAGTCCTAATCCGGAAGAGTTGGGTGAAAAGTCCTAGCTTGGAGGGCTAGGTAAAAAGTCCTAGCTTGGAGGGCTAGGTGAAAAGTCCTAACTTGGAGGGTTAGGTGCAAATTCCCAACTTGGAGGGTTAGGTGAAAAACCCTTAGCTTGGAGGGCTAACGTGGTTGGAGCCCCTGGATCGGTCTGGTGACCGATCAGGGAGTTGGCACGGTGCTCCTTCGTGGATCGGTCCGGTGACCGATCGGTCTGGTCACCGATCGGTCTGGTGACCGATCAGGGAGTATTCGTTTCACCCACTGATTGGCTCCTGATCGGTCTGGTGACCGATCAGGGAGCAAACAGTGAGGTTGAGTTCCCTTGCTGAACTGCTCCTGATTGGTCTGGTGACCAATCAGGATCACTGTGTAAATCGTTCGGGAGAACGGTCCAGTGTCGCAGGTTCCTCTCTATGATCGATCAGGACGGAGCCTGATCGGTCTGGACCCAGCCTGATCGGTCTGGTGACCGATCAAGAGGTTTCCTGATCAGTCCGGTGATCGATCAGGAGGTCTGGACTGCGAAGCTCAGAAATCGCCCAATAAAGGAGTGGATCGGTCCGGTGATCGATCCACAACCTGGGATCGGTCTGGTGACCGATCCAGGAGAGTCTCAAAGAATTGTGATTTCTAATCGAGCGTTGGGGACCGATCAGGACGGAGCCTGATCGGTCTGGACCCAGCCTGATCGGTCTGGTGACCGATCAGGAGGTTCTCCGATCGGTCCGGTGACCGATCACTTTAATTCAAATTGCACTGTCAGGCGCTCTGATCGCGCCTGACCATATCCGATTCTCTGTTGCTTACCTCTGATATTTGATTTATTGTGTGATATGCTGCTCTAACACTCTTATTAAGCTGCAGGTGACATGTGAGGATTCAAACACTCAAGGAGAAGTCAATGGAGGCTTTCCTTGGAGCAAGTTTGTCCGTTTTCCATCTCGGGTTGCAACGGCCGAGCTGCAGACTGGAGCTGAGACTGGAGCTTGGCTGAGGGAAGCTCAGGGAGCCCAGGGATAGCTCAGTGGTAGCTGGCGTTGGCAGATGAGCAGCTGGGAGCTGCAGAGATGGTGTTATCTGATGCTTGGTGGAGAAACAAAAAGGGTGGAAGAAGGCTTTGTGGATGTAGAGTTTGTGAACTGGTTTCTTGCCGCACCTTGTGTTTCTCCACAACTTGCTTGCTGTGTTCCTGAAGTTGTCATCACCTTGAGCAAGCGATTGCATTCTTGAAGCAACCGTCCACTACTTGAGCGCTTGAAGGAGAGAACAAGAAGCTTGGAGTCCGACAGCGGGAAGACACGAGGAAGGGTTTCTTGCGTGAGATCGCCGTTGGGTGGAGCTCGGGAAAGCTTGTTGTGTTCTTGTCTTTGCTGGGTGCTTGAGTAAGATCTTTCTTGTTGTTTCATTGAGCTTAAACTTTTATCTGTGATTGAAACACTGTGGAGAGGTTTCTCCACCGAGAAGGAGGTTGTCTTCTATCTGGTGATAGCCGGGGCTTGATCTGCCGACGATCAAGGGATCGCCCACCTTAAGGGCACGCCAAGGAGTAGGGGCAAGTTATCCCCGAACCTTGTAAACCCTCCTTGTTAGCGATCTTGCTAGTTGTAGTTGTTTCTCTTCATTTTCTGTTTCTGCATTTTCTGTTTTCATACTTCCGCTGTGCTACTAACAAAGTTAAGTGCAGAAACTTGATCTGTGTCTAAGTGAAAGTGATTGGCTATATTCACCCCCCCCTCTAGCCATCCGGTTTCCAATAGCTGGGTGGAGCTCAGGAGGAAGCTTGCTGTGTTCTTGTCTTTGCTAAGTGCTAAGTAAGATCTTTCTTGTGTTTCATTGTGCTTAAACATATATCTGTGATTGAAACGCTGTGGAGAGGTTTCTCCACCGAGAAGGAGGTTGCTTTCTATCCGTTGTTAACCGGGGCTTGATCTGCCAACGATCAAGGGATCACCCACCTTAAGGGCACGCCAAGGAGTAGGGGCAAGTTATCCCCGAACCTTGTAAACCCTCCTTGTTAGCGATCTTGCTAGTTGGTTTCGTCTGTTGGTGTTTCCTGCATTTCTGCACTTATCTGTGTCCATTGTTTCTTCCGCTGTGCTACTGATAAATTTGAGTGCAGAAATTCTAAAAGTCTTTAAGTCCGAGTGATTGGCAATATTCACCCCCCCCCTCTCTTGCCATCCGGGTTCCAACAATAACTAGATCCACGATGGAGTCTGAGTTCGTAGCTCTTGACAAATGTCGTGAAAATGCTGAATGACTACGACAATTCTTAGAAGATGTACCGAGATGGCCGAAACCCGTGCCGGCAATTTGCATACATTGTGATAGTCAATCTGCAATTGGCCGGGCACAAAGCCATCTGTATAATGGTAAGTCCAGATATATACGTCGAAGGTACAATACCATTAGACAACTACTCACAACTGGAGTTATCACTGTTGACTATGTGAAGTCAAAGGATAACTTAGCGGATCCGCTAACCAAAGGGTTGAATCGAGAGTTAGTTGCAAGCTCATCAAGAAGGATGGGATTGATGCCGATAGAAAATGTTGGTGCAAAGGAAACCCAACCTATGCAGACTGGAGATCCCAAGAACTATGTTCAAAGGGACAACCTAACTACACTGACAAAAGTGTTCACTGTGAGGGAACGACCCTTTGAAACAGTGAAGGATTGAGGTTAAGCATACGGCTTTTAATGATTCAATAGGGTTATGTGGAAAACTCTTAAGAGATCACCTATGTGAGAAAGAAGTGGGGCCGCTTCGAAGAGAATTGGAGGCACAATTCTTAGAACTTCTCGCAGAATCAGGCGTGTTCATGGCCAAGAACGAACACACCCATGAGAACTGAGATGTATCAGGGAAAGTCCTGGGTGAGATGTGTCAATGCTTACATAAACGGCAGCACAGTTCAAGGACATCATGTCTACTGTCAGCCAGGAAGCAAACATATCTTCACAAGGGAAGGTTCAAAGGGCGAAACCTACCTATCCTATACACGACTCAACTGCTGAATGCTATCACCATGTTTCCATTCATGTGAGGGATTGTTAGATATCTTGGATATCTAATGTGAATGGAAGAGAGGTGGTGGGACTTTAGTCCCATATTGGAACTTTCTATTGAATGGAAAGTGAGGAGGAGAATAAAGAGACTCCCTTGTGAGTGGGGCTTTAGTCCCACATTGGGAGTTTTATGGCAAAATGTTTGGTTTATATTGTATCACAAGCATGATAGTTGTGAACAAATGCTAGGGGAGAGACTCTCTCTCATGCGTGGGTGCGCAGGGGGGTGCAAATCCAGGGCCCGAATTTGTACTGAACCAAGTGAACTTGTGTGCGTGCATGACCCGCGCACGTCGAATGTCCGACCGGTCGGGAAAAATTTGTCCAAGCAGATGAACCAACATTAACCCCCAGACGTTTGGATCTGGTCGGGTAAATGGCGGTAAATAACGATTAATTCGTCATTGAATGCTGCGGGGGTCTGAGCCTATATAAGGAGGCCGTGACTGAGAGCAAAAGTGACAGACACTACAAAATTCTCCTCTACTCCACCTTCAAGGAAACTGCGTTGCGCAAGCCTCAGCAATTTCCTGGTCGGGAGACGTCCGACCACTACTCGGGAGACCCCATTCGGGAAACTCCACTCGGGAATTCCACTCGGGAGACACTACTCGGGTCGGGAGATCTGCTCGGGAGATCACTCGGCCGTTTCGCTCGGGAGCTCGCTCGGCTGTTTCGCTCGGGAGCTCACTCGGCCGCTCGGGAGCTCACTCGGTCATTTCGCTCGGGAGCTCACTCGGCAGCTCGGGATTCTGCTCGGGAGCTCATTCGGCAATTCGGAAATTCACTCGGGAGCTCTGAAATTCTACTCGGAAGGCTGCTACTTGGGGAAAAGTAATTGGGGTCACTCAATAGATAAGTTGGAATTAATTTTATAATTTTAATTTATTGTAAAATTTCCGAATATCCTCCAACAGCTGAAATGACCGATTATTGATGGTTAGTGGCTATGTTTCAATAAACACAGTAAATCACTTTTACTTGGCCATTTAACGTAGCCATGGGGATACGCTACTATAAGAGAAAATAATGATCTGACCAAATTAAGAAAAAGCATAAAGCAATAACAAAGAGATTAGCTTCCTCCTTCATTCAAATTTTACTTGTTACCCATTTTAATCAACAATATACTTGTGATAGTGTTTAAGTTCTACTCAGTTTACTACAAACAACTTGTGTCAGGTTATATTTTGTGGTCTTGCTATTATATCTTAGAAAACAAATATCCTGACCTAGTAGAATCATTCGAGAGGGACGAATCTATTTTTAAAAAACTACGTTGAATGTAAGTTTCGGCGTCTTTATTTCCTAGCAGTCAGAAATCCACTCGAACTCGGGATTACCTCTCGAGTACTCTATATGATTTTACCGACTAGGTGCAGAGACTCATTCAAGTTCAGGCGACACTTGACACTCGAAGGACTATGTAGCTCAACCGACTCATTAAGTTGGCCGACTCAGCTGTAAAGTAGCTCATCCTTACAAAAACAGCTCGCCCATACAAGACAGCCTAGCTCAACCATATAAGAGAGTTCGGGCATACAAGACATCGAACCTACCAGGCAGTTCAGTTTTCTAGATAGTTCAATCATCTTCAATAATTAATCATTCCTTATTTGACAGATTAAAATTATCAATTCATATTCTAAAATTAATTTAATATAATTTTAATTTAATAATTTTCAACGGAATCAAATGAGCGTTTTTTTATATAGAAAATATGAAATGAACGCACAACAGAACGTGAACTATTTAAAATATCTTTAAGTTGTTTGGCAGGTCTAAATTCATTATTTTTTAACTAGCGTTAAGGCTTAGGGTCTGAACGTGATCAACTCTAAATTATAGCAAGTAGTGGGTAATTGTTATTGTATATAGTAATTAATTTCTAACTGCTAAAATAACGTAGTGACATGTGTTATTTTTTTTTTATAGTTCTCCTAAGGATGATTTATCGGAAGAAATGTTTCTTTTTCCGGAGAGTTAATAAAAATAAATTAAAATTATATAAATTTCAATTTATCTGTTGAGTGATCTGAAAAGTCCTTTTGTATAGGGTGCAGTCTCCTGAGCTAGAATTCCCGAGCTAAATTGCCCGAGTAAATTATCCCGAGCTAGAATTCTCGAGCAAGAATTCCCGAGTAGTCTCCCGATCAGTATCTCCCGACCATCGACTAGGATCTCCCGAGCAGGTTTCCCGAACCGGACGTCTCGAACTGGAAGTCTCGAACCGGTCTTAGAGAGTTGCTGAGGTCTGTGTAACGCAGTTTCATTGAAACAAATTTGTCCTCCTCCGATAGTGCTTTGAGGCTTCGATGGACGTCTGTCTCTCATGATACAACAGCGAAACCACGGACAAAACGAAGCACTCGTTGCTCGTGGCGAACTGAAGAAGTACCCGAACGCTACCAAGGAGTTAGGAACGAGGTGGAAGACAAGTTATATCCTCGGTCACAACCTCTTTATATAGGCTCAGACCCCCGCAGTAATCAATGACCGAATTAACGTCATTTACTACCAATCAAACGTCTGGGGGTTACTGATTTTGCATTAATCAATAGTTAATGTATCAGTTACATTTGAGCAAAAAATTTGGCAAAACATTGATTCATCCGCTTGGACAAATTTCGTCCAGACCGGTTGGGCATTCGACGCACACAGGTCGTGCACCCACGCGTGAGAGAGAGTCTCTCCCCTTGCATTTGTTCACAACTAATATGCTTGTGAAACAATATAAATCGACAATTATACCTTAAGACTCCTAATGTAGGACTAAAGTTTCATTCACAATAGAGTTTATTTTTTCTCCACTTCTCTTTCCATTCATTAGAAACACCCAATGTGGGACTAAAATCTGATTCACAATAAAGTATCTTTCCTCCCTTTCCATTCACACTATATCCAACATGATTAACACATGGAATATTATTAACATAAAATCTAGATTAAATTATAAATTAATAATTTTCATAATTTATGATCTTCATATTAATTTTAAAATAGATTAACAAAGATTTATTAAGGACCAATGAATTATTTTTTATCACTATTATTTTTATCATGTAAGAATGAAGACCTGGATAATACTATATTCTCAAATTATAAAATAAATAGGAGTTCGTGGAGAAGTGAATCATCTTCCAACACTGTGTATTATTTGTTATCATGTGAGGATGAAAACTTAGATAATATTATATTACCAAATTATAAAATAAATAGAAAGTACGATACAAGTAATTAGATGTAAAATTAATATTTTTTTAATATGATCCACTGTAGTAATTAATAATAATAATAATAATAATATTTTATGTTAATTTTAATTAATTGATATGAATATATAAATAAAATAAATAAAAATATACTTTATAAGATCCATTAAAAATAAAATTAATACATGTTTTCCTTCTTCATCTTGGCGCAAAAAAATAGATCATGTGATAAATTCTTAACGTATATAAAAAGTGACGTATATAAAATGTATTACGGGTCATTCGATCTAGAAACGTTGAATGAAACTTTTAAATGATTAATGAGATTTTATAACGTCTAATTTTGAATAATCAATTTAGTCTCGTAAAATTTTTTTATTGATTGTAAAGAATAATTTAGAAGTCTAATGTCCTATTTGGAAATCCATGGAAAATTTCATGATTTAGAAATAATTTAAGTAAAGACATTGAATTTTCATGGGAATTGAAATCCAATAAAATTAAGGGGGCGTTTGGTTTGCTTATTTTCCATTTTCATTTTATGAAGAAAATGCGATTTTCTGAAATTTTGGTTTGTATTTTTCAGTCTTGTTTTCCAGAAAAAAATATAGCATTTTCTGAAAAACTAGAAAATGAAATAAAATCATTTTCCAGAAAATGAGAAAATCGATTTTTTGAAAAATAAAAATAGAAAATGGAGCAAATCAAACGCCTCCTAAAGAATTCAATTCCATCCCAAATAGGTGTGATTTGATATGTGAATTGAATTCTAACAAATGAAAATACGAAAATAATCTCACATAAATATAATGTTTGATTCCTAACCTATCAATAAAAGGTAAAATAGTAAAAACAATCAACTTTATTTAATTTTACACTCATTCCAAATAAAGGGATTGAATTCAATTACTGTTAGAATTCAATTCCTTTATTTACCGACTCATTTCAAATATATGAATTGTCAATTACTGTTAGAATTCAATTCTAGATGGAATTCAATTCAATTCCATTGCTTAAAAACTTTTCAAACAGAGTGTAATATCCCATAATTTACATTCCATTTGGAAATTTTTTTTATAAAAATATAATTAAAAATTGAACCATAAATATATGAGATGATAATTAATCATTCTTCAACTACAACATAATCCGACTGAATCAAATTTTTGATTTATCTAGAACAACTTAGATGAGAGTTATTATCATCCTTTCATAATATTTAAATATTAAAATTTAAAATTTAATTGAGAAATAAAGAAGTTAGATTTATCAAATAATTTATGCAATTTCTATTCGACAGGGCGTCTTGTTCATCCTGAATATCTTCGTCAATCCGTCTCATAGCGTCTTGTAATTTTTAGCTCATAAAATTGGCAAGGGCGGATCCGTTGCTTGCAATAGCATCCCAAACAGGCAAACAGTGGAAGGCGTGTAATCGGAGGAGAGTAATTAATAGTATTCATTTCGGTGTCAGGAACTGACGAGAATGGTGCAGGTAAGCGTTTGACTCGCGTTTCATGGGCGTCTTGTCCTCCCTCAAAGATCGGGCCAAGCTCACCAGAAACTTCAATTTGTTTTATTTTATTTTATTGAATTACCAGAGGAATAAATCATACTTCGAGATTTCGCTTCCAAGGATAGATTGTTAATGATTTCTGAGCGCTATATGACAACAACGAGTTCGAGTGCGGCACCTCATGCACTCTGTCACCTTCTTTATCTCCTCTTCCACGGAGAATGACAGTTTGAGTAGTCACATGGGAAGCGCACTCAGCGGCGGGAGGAGGGATGGCCGGCGGTTGGCGGAGGAGCGGGAGCAACTGCGGGCGAAGGTAGCGGCGCTGGAGGAGGAGCTGAGGGAGGCGCGCAGCGCCGCCGCGGCGAGGGCCGAGGCGTCCTGCCGGCGGGAGAGAGGGGAGGAGACCGGATGGCTGAGGAGGCGGCTGAAGGAGGCGGCGCCGGCCAGGGGAGTCCCCGAAGAGGAGGCGGAGGAGGAGGAAGAGGAGGAGGAGGCGCGGCGGGAGGAGGTGGTCGAGAAGTGGAAGCAGCTCTACCTCGCGATCAAGACCGAGCTCGACGAGCTCATTCAAAGGACTCGACGAGGTGACGATCGAATTATTTTTTCTCCCTCGAAAGAAAAACTAATTCAATTTTTTTTAAAAAAAATTAATAATCGCAGAGAGATCTTTCATCGGAGCGGAACAAGGCCCGATCGAGCAACTCCAGAGGGAGCTGACGGCGAAGGAAGACGCGATGGGGACGCTAAGGTCGCGCGTCGAGGCAATGGAGCGGGAGGCTTCGAGACGTGACCGGGAGATCGACATCTTGAAGCAAAGCTTAAGGATCCTAAGCAACGACAAGAAGAGCCGCGTCGGGAAGAATCAAATTCATCGGGGACTCGTGCATCGCCGATGAGGAAGAAGCAGCGTTATAATTAGTTGCGTCGTCGACCGGCGTCTCTTTTGAATATTAATTAGGTTTGATAACGTTGGATTGGGGCTGACAGTGACGGATTCGCCTTCGCGAAAATTTTCATGGATCGCCAGATAAATCGGAATAAATCGAGGCGACGAATTTTTTCATCTTATGGTTGCATTTAATAGAACAATTAGTTAAACAGCAATTTAGGGAACGTCTACTTAACTTTCTAAAATATTTAAATAATGCATATAATTTTTAAATTATTAAATTACGTATTTATTTTTCATTTTACTTTTATTAATCCAATGGTAAAAAATCATCCGTTACATCACTCAGTCAACTGATTGAAAATCGATTTTATTTTTAATTAAAATCGATATTAAATAAAGAATAATGATTGAGAGAGTGAAAATGGGAGAGTGAAAATCTAAGTGAATGACGTGGTATTTTGTATGCACGATTTTCGACGGGTTCATCGTGCCCCCAGGGTATAGTTTGATTGGGGGTGGTGGCCGAAGGCCGTCGATGGTGTCCAAGCGATAATCGGACGTGTGCATGTAAAGTGTCACGTCATGCCACATCATTTATTATGATTTTCACTCTCCCAATTTCACTCTCCCTAACATTGCTCTTAAATAAAAGAGTAATGATTGGGAGAGTAAATTTGGGAGAGTGAATGGGAGAGTGAATGATGTGTAGCTAATGTGTACATGTTCGATCGCCGATCAGACACCACCGATGACCTCTGATTGCCGTTCCGAATCAAACTATGTCTTGGGGGATGGTGAACCCGGCAGGGTCGCCGGTAATTGAGATCTCGTTGGATTGACGGTGAATGCGACGAGATCATAATTACGGCGATTCCCGATGAGTTCACCGATCTTCTTAGGACATAGTTTGATTCGGGATGTGATCAGAGGCCGCCGGTGGTGTCCGATCGGCGATCGGACGTGTATACAATAATTGTCACGTCATTCACTCTCCCAAATTCACTCTCCCTATCATTACTCTAAATAAAATCAATTACTAGTTGAAATGATAGGGGAAATTGGTGAAAATTATTAAAATTAAAATTTAATTTTACATGCAGTTTTTCTGAGGCAATCAGTCCAAGAATGATCAGGAAGATCATGATTTTGATATGTGTGCCAATAAGTTTAAGGTTAAGGTGTTATGTTGTATTTGATATGTGTGATTGAGTTTGTAGGACTTAGAGAATCACACGTGGAAAACATATCCGAGGGACGGAGCCGAGAGAGGAGAGCTCCAAGACCAAGCCGGGAAGTGAACTTCAAGGGCACATGTGAAGGGTGGCATGGAGGCAAGCCAAGGGAAGACTTGAGGGCGCATCTGAGGGACGATAGCCAGAGGAAGAAGACTTCAAGGGGCAAGCCAAGGGAGCAGACCGGAAGGCACACGTGAAGGAGAAGGTTCAGAGTGACTGTAACTGAGCTGAGAGGCAGGGCAGTCGACTGGCCAGAGGGCAGTCGACTGCCAAAACTCACAGAGAGTTTACAGCCTCGGACCAGTAGACTGCCCTGGGGCAGTCGACTGGTAACACCCCAAAATTAGCCGTTGGCTAGCAATTAATGCTAGACCAGTCGACTGCCCCTGGGGCAGTCGACTAGTGCGGGTCTGGATAGCTTGCGAAGTTGTCTTGTTCTCTTATAAAAAGAGAACTTTTCCGCACGTGAACAATATGGTTTTTCACTGTAACGAAGTGTTGTTCGTGCATAGAGTCTTCAGACCTTCCTCTCTCTCTATTCATTGCATTCTGTAAAGAGGAAGACAACGCCTTTGTAAAGATTTCTCCACCTGAAGGGGACTTTTCATAGTGGAGGTGGAGTACTCGCGTGGATCCTTGGTTTAGTCACCCGTTCGGGTGGATACCAAGTAAACTCCTGTGTTAGCATTGCTCTCTCGTTCTTTGCATATTATTTTGTATTGCGCTAATATCTTTGTAGAGAATTCAACGAAAAAGTGCTATTCACCCCCCCTCTTGCATCGCCTTCGATCTAACAATTGGTATCAGAGCCGGTTCGCTTCAGAAGAACTCACCGTCGACCGGAGTAAAGTAAATGGCGTTTCAAGAGGGATACAGCACTGCACGACCACCATTCTTCGACGGGAACGACTTCGCGTACTGGAAAGGTAGAATGCAATACTATCTAATGAATGACATTGAAAACTGGATTAGTATTGTAGATGGATTCGATGCACCCGTCGACGAAAGAGGAGAGCCAACGCCAATGAGATCGTGGTCGAAGGATGTCATAAAGAGGGCGCAGTCAAATGCCAAGGCCACCACCACACTACAATGCGGGTTGTCAAAGGAGCAACTCAACAAGGTGGGACCATTCAAAAGCGCCAAAGAGTTGTGGGACAAACTCGTTGAACTGAATGAAGGGTCCAACAAGTCTAGAAGGGCAAAGAAGGACTTGCTCGTTGCCCAACTCTAATCCTTGTCCATGAAGACCAACGAGACCGTGAGCCAGCTGCATGGAAGGGTGAAGGAGATCATCAACGAACTCCATGTGATTGGAGAGAAGATTGAAAACCGGGATCTCGTCAGGTACGTCCTACAATCTTTCCCGAGAACAACTTTGTGGGCATCAATGGTTGATGCCTATAAAGTATCAAGGGAATTGTCAATAGTAAAATTAGATGATTTATTTTGTGAGTTTGAACTGCACGAGCAAGTTAATGTTTCGACCAAAGAGAAAGTTATAGCCTTTATTGCAGAAAAGAAGAAGAAGAAGAAGAAGAAGAAGAAGAAAGTGGTCTACTCCTCTTCATTCGACTCAGAGGAGTCCAGTGCCTCTATGGATAGCGACCAAGAGGCCTTCATGGTAAGAAAAATGCGTAGGGCTTTCAAAAGTTTTTCTAACAAGTCTTATGCTAGGAAAGGATCCAAAAGCAAGGGCAAGGCAAAGAACATTATTTGCTACAACTGCCACCAAGAGGGACACATGAAGAATGAGTACCCTCAACTAAAGAGAAGAGTAGAAAAGAAGAAGGAGAAGAAGAAAGGTGACAAGAAGAGGACAAAAGGAAAGGAGAAGACTGCCACAAACCTCAAGGCGACTTGGGATGATCCATCATCCTCGGAGGAGGAACAGGAGCATGTGTCTCACTTTGCTCTCATGATAGTGGAACACTCAGAGTCATCAGATGATGAGAGAAACTCAAGTAATGATGAAAGCGACTCATCTTCATCATTATTCGAGTCAGAAGCTTCGGTAAGTGAGGTATACAACTTACCCTCCTCTACCTTAGTTAAAATTATTTCTAGTATCAATATGGACTTAGCTAAAGCTAGAAGTAAAATTAAGGACTTGAAAGATGAAATTATCATGCTTAGAGTAGAGTCTGTTGGTGTAGGCAGCACCTAAGTCAAACCTGGGTTTTGATAATGGCAAAGGTTTCAAAAGTTAAGATATTATGTTGATCTAACATGTTCACTAAGTATACAGGAAAAGAAGCCCTAGGTACACTAGGCACGAAGTCCTGGTCAAGGACTAGGCACGAAGCCCTGGCAAGGAGCTGGGCACCGAAGACCTGCTCAAAAGGTGGGCACGAAGTCCTAGTCGAGGACTGGGCACGAAGCCCTGGCAAGGAGCTGGGCACGAAGTCCTGGCAAGGAGCTGGGCACCGAAGACCTGCTCGGAAGGTGGGCACGAAGACCTGGTCAGGTGCATCGGGCAAAAGTCCAACCGGAGGAGCCGGTTGGCAAAAGGTAAACTCTCCTGAGAGGAGTAGGTGAGGGCGCGTTCCCCGTCGAGGGAACAGTAGGCGTCGGCTCGACCTAGGGCTCCATTTTGGAGACCCAAAGTCAGAACCAAGACAGCTACGACTATAAAATTCACTAACATTCTTGCTTTGTTTTGTGTGGTACTAACCCTGGATGCAGGACCGAAGGAACGAGTTTCTGCAGCTCAGAACGCCCCAAAGGAGAGGGGCAGCAGCTGGGCAGGGTGCCCCGGAGGTCCCGGGCGCCCCTAAGGTGAAGGCAAGACAAGCTGAGCAAGTAACGCTTCGGAAGCTCACTGGGGCAGGCGCCCCCAAGCTCCCGGGCGCCCCAGTGTCCCGGGCGCCCCGGATGCCTAGGGCGCCCTGGGTCCAAGCTAACAAAGCGATTGAAGCCGAGAAGTCAGCAGACCGAGTCAACCCGGGCGCCCCTGCATCCCGGGCGCCCCCGTCAAATCCCGAGCCCGATCCTAGAGGGATAAGGGTTGACCGAGTTGCGGATAAGGGTTTGCGGATCGGGAGACACGTGGAGGGCGCCCCCAACGTCCCGGGCGCCCCAGGTGCACTATATAAGGGGCTCAACCCCCAAGGCTTCAAACACAATTCTTCCAACGCCAATACGCTCTTCGACTCAAGCGCTCTGCTCCGGAAACCTCCCATCTCGAGATTCAAGCGCCGACGATGACCTTCTGCTCCGAAGCACGATCCACACCGGGCGTCGGTAACAAAGAGTTTAAATTTTAGTTTACTGTACTACAACTGTAATATTTTTCTGTAAACATTTGCGCACATATAGAATTGCTCGCAGAAAACGGTCAACGACCGTGGGCCTTGGAGTAGGAGCCGACCGCGACTCTGAACCAAGTAAAATCGCTTGAGTTCTTGTGCTGTGTTTTCAATTCCGCTGCGTATTCCCTTAACCTCGAATCCGAAAAGTTTTTTACGATATTCACCCCCCCTCTATCGTATTCTCTCGATCCAACAAGTGGCATCAAAGCGGGGAAGCTCAAATATGGTGCAACCACCAATTTGAGAATTTTTTTCGGATTTTCTTTGAATTTTATTTTAATTGAATTTTTATCGTTAATCGAGGTTGGTGCAACAACACTCGATAATTTCTTTTCTTCCCGCACTGCTAATCCAAGACCAAGTCTTGGGACGTTTTTTCTCTCTCTTTCTTTTTCAGATAATTTCTAAATGGCCATGCAAGAAGGCTTCAGTACCATAAGACCACCGCTCTTCAGTGGGGAAGATTTCTCCTACTGGAAGAGTAGGATGGAAGTCCACCTGAAAACTCAGGTGGACATGTGGATAAGAATCCAGTCCGGACTGGAAATTCCGAAGAATGCTGACGGAGTGCCACAATCCTACACCGAATGGGATACTACCCTCAAAAGAAAATTTGAAGCTGACGCCAAAGCAACTCAAACACTTCAATGCGTCCTAACCAAAGAGGAGCTGAACTGGGTAGGTCCATTCAACAGTGCAAAAGAACTCTGGGGTAAGCTAATTGAGTTGCACGAAGGAACCTCTGTTAGTGATATGAGAGAAGTGTCCTAAGGCAATCACCTTATGATTGTAAACATTTATTTTAATAAATGATAATTCACTATTTGAGTATACATGTTTATGTATTTGATTGGGATCTTAAACTCATCTACTGAATGTCCGCAATACAACTCACAGCATAAGAGAATTTGTGATGGGATCACAAATTGTGATTATCTCTAAATGTGCAAATGTGAAGTATTGAAAATATCCCTAGTCGATGAATTGATAAAAACGGACACTATCAATTCTGTTGAGACTAGCATGGGTTATTCTCTAATCAGCTGATTCTCACTGGCTGGTGACATTGGGATGTCCGGAGATAAACATGGATGCTAGTTAAGGGAACTAGTTCATTGGAGTGACTAGCTGTAAAACTTCATATGGTTATCTATATAGATATGTCAATGAAGTTCTTACTGCAGCTTAAGTGCGATGTTCCTTTGACTTGCGGTGTTCAAGTCATCTTGGTCATGGAGACTTATACTTTAACATCTTAAGCAAGCATCTCCAAGGAGGTGTGGACCCAGGATGATTGGGTATAAGCCAAAGTGCCCGAAGATGTTTGAACAGCCTACAAAGAATTCACCACTCCTTGCGAGGAGATGTATACCCAGGCCTATCGTCGGATTGTTACTCAAAAACCTCTGGCCAGAGTATATCATGTTAAGAGTGCGAGTCTCTTAAATACATGAGAGTAATTAGAAATCCAAAGGACGAGAAAGACATTACTTGGGCTAGGTGTGACGTAGTCAGCCTAGTGGGGACTGACACAAATAGACCGTGTCCTGAACCAAGTGGGTATAAGATGGTGAAGGGAATGAGGCACGATTCATTAGAGCTACTGAAGGGTTTCGGAATTACTTCTGAGGTCAAACCGTTGATCTTTCGATTAATTGGGGATCATGATGTACTACTAGGTGCCACTCATGATCGTTTTATAATTAATGGGTTAATTATAGACGGCCAACATAAATTGAAAGCCTATTTAGTCACACGCACTACGAGTAATCCGAGGGATTTAAAACGAGTTGAAAATTGGATTTTCCGATCAAGAGAAATAAGTCGAATCTGAGTTAATCAGAGGCGCAACAGAAACTAAAAATGGCTAAGTCTTTTGAAGGCTTATTGGGCGAATTAAATGAGTTTAATTCGCGATCGGTTTGGGTTGTTTTTGGCCGACCAAAGAGGGTGTCTACCCTCTTGGTTTGGCCGGCCAATAAGAGGGAATAAACCAATTTAATTGGTTTAATTAATAAAATAAATCTAGCGCGATTTGTTTTATTAATTATGGATAAATAAATTTGTATAAGAAAATTTATATAAATTTGTAGAAATTTACTCTTTTTATGGAAATTAAAATGATCCATGAAATGGTTTATTTTAATTTTATAAAATCAATTATGAATTGATTTTTTCATAATAAGAAAGTTTATAAATTTCTTATAAAATTTTATTCCATAATAAAAAGAAGAGAAGGTATTTGTTTTATTATAAATTAGTTATAATAAGACTTGGTTAAACGGAATAATTAATAAAGAGAATTTATAGGATAAATTTTCTTATAAAAATTCCGTTAAGAGGGAGACTTGGCAAGGGAGGTGCAACTATATAAAGGAACCAAAGGCTAGCCCTTAATTCCAATTAATTGAGCAATCAATTGATAGAGCTTCCTCCCTCTCTCTCTTATTCTCTCTTCTCTTCTTCCCTCTCCCTAGCTAGGGCCGGCGCCCACCTTGGACCCTAGGGCCGGCGCCTCCTTCACCTAGGGCCGGCGCATCTTCTCCTCCAAGTGGTGTCGTGAGCCATCAAGAAGAAGGAGAAGCCAACCAAGAAGAAGAAGAAGCGGATCACCTCTCCTTCCTTCCCGGAATTTGGATTCCGATTCTTGGTAGTGAGTTTCCTATCTTTTTCTCTTGTACTTCTAGTTGTGCCTTTGGAGAATCTAGTAGTTCTCGTTGGCACAAAACTCGTGACTTTGTGAAGTCATCCCGAAGAGAACTCGGCGTGGACGCGAATAGAGGCGGAGCTTCCAAGGGACGCTACGGTTGGATCTCGTCCCTTACTTCGAGTTACGAGAGGTACTTAGTAAATTAGTTTACTTTTCTGCAAAGTTTTAATTTATGATTATGTCAACACATCATAAGGTTGCATGCTAGATACGTGGTTAAAATAATTTAGGAAATTATTTTATGCTAATTCTTCCGCTACACGTAAAAATTTAAAATTTTACGAACCCGTATCCTTGTCGACATGCACCCGGTCCCAACAGTGGTATCAGAGCCGGTTAGTGTTCGACATCATCATAAAATTGTTTTGCGGAACACTTTGTCATAATCTCAATTTCGGAAAAAATTTTCAATTATGGAAACTTTCCAATTATAATAAATTTTAGATTTAGGAATTTCGAAGTTTGGAAATCCTCATGAAATTTCGCAAACGTTTGAAATGTCCTAATTTCTGAAATTTTATAATAATTGTGAAAACTTCCCATCTTTGGAAACTTTCCAATTTTGAAAATTTTTCTAATTTTAGAAATTTTCTAATTTTGGAAATATGTAAGTTTTCTTTGTACCAGAAACTTACAACCATTCTAAAATCTATTATGAAATCTCGCAATTTTGGGCACTTTCTTTTGAGAAAGTCTAGACAAATTTATGGATAATTAGTTGACAATTTCAAATTCGAATTGGCTTTAAATTATTAACAAAATTCTTTATTTTGGATTGAGCCTCGGGGAGCCGTCCAATTTAAAGTTAGTTGTTGTAATTTAATTTCCCAATTTTGAATGAAATTGTCATGTTTGATTTGGTTGCGTTTCCGAAATGGACCAAATTAGATTTACGACAAATTACTTTTCTTTGGGTATCTGAGCCTCGGGGAGCCACCCTTAGAAAACGATTTGTTGTAATTAATTAAATCCATGAATAAAACATGATTTAAAGAGGTGATGCTCTTACATGTTGTTGTCTCCAAAATTAATTAGGAAAATGGTTTCCTATAGAGTTTTCTTAATTGAGATTTTATGAAAATAATATGTCATTGAATTAAGGGAATTGCCTCTTAATTTAATAAGATTTGATTTAGAGAAATCAAAGTCTTTAACATATTATTTCCGAAATTGATTATGACAATTTAGGAAATTGTTTCCCAAAACAATTCCTTTAATAAAGTATGAAATTAGAATTAGGAAATCCGGTTCCTAATTCAATTAATGAGACTTGATAACTTAAGTCACATACATACTTTATTAAGGAAATCGTTAGTCATGACATATGTCATGAATGTGCTTAGAAAAAGATGAGACACAAAACCCCTTACAAAATATTAAGGCCTACACCTTCCATTAATATGGTTAGAATCGGAGTTTTGTTTCTCGTTTGGGTTGATGGACACATCCATGCCCAGCTTGAACCTCAACATGTTCAAACCATGGAATTAGTTTATGAATAATGTAGTTGGAGTCAGAGGTCAATCCTTAGTTTTGGTTGTTGGACACATCCAAGCCTGACTAAACGATTGAATGAACTCCAACCATATTAAAACTATTTCTTGATTAATGGGTCAGCCTTAAGCTTGGAGCATCGATTTGTTGTGCCACAGCCAAGGTCGATGTAAAGAGAGGTGCAATTGGGTGCTATGTATATGATGCATACTTGTTAATGAGTTAACAACCCAATGACTTATGCAAACATTCAATTAGTTGATAGCATAATGTAATAGTTACATATATGTGATATGTAATCGGTATAATTACCTACCTTCATAGCTAAGAATGACTTGATGGCCACAGCCATGGTTGTTCTTATCTATGGTTGGATATCAACCTATTTGGAGATGTTCCTACGATCTCCCGAATTGATAAAAAGAGTTATTCAATTTGAAAAATAAATAGGATTTTATTAATGTATGTTGATACATTCTTTAATCAATCTTCTCACATAAACTCAATTTGTATTTCTAGGTTAATCACTCGATCATGTCTTCTCTGAATTTGCGTTCTATTTTGGACACCAACAAACTGACTGGGCCAAACTTCATGGACTGGCTTCGAAACCTGAGGATAGTCCTCAAGGCAGAGAAGCTTGCTTATGTCCTTGAAAATCAACTTCCCAACCATCCTCCAGAGAATGTAACTCCAGACCAATTGTTGGCCTATCAGAAACATGTGACCGATTCTGAAATGGCGGGTTGCATCATGCTAGCATCTATGGTACCTGAGCTGCAAAAGCAGCATGAGCATATGGATGCTTATACCATCATCTTCCATCTTCACGAGTTATTTGAAGAGCAGGCGAGATCCGAAAGGTTCATGGTCAGAGTAGTCAAACCATGGTCAAAGCAGTCAAAATAATTAATCCATGGTCAAATGGTCAAACTGGTCAATTCCCACCTAACCCGGGCGCCCATGACTCCTCGGGCGCCCCCCACATATCTTTCACTTCGTTTAAGGCAGAAAAACTGCCATGTCTCCATAACTAGGGCGCTCCTGCCCTCGCGGGCACCCCCAGGACCAGTCAAAGGCAGCAAAGCTGCCATCCCTTCCTAACCTGGGTGCCCGGGCCATCCCGGGCGCCCCCATCCATCAGCAGGTCAATGCTAAAGCAGTGACCATCTGACCCGGGCGCCCGGGAGCTCCCGGGCGCCCAAGCTAAAACGCCTATATAAGCCACCCGAACCTCCTCATTTTGCCACACCCAAAACACCTCTCTTCTCCAACTCTTCTTCTTCCAAGGTGACCTAACACCCCCCGAGTGACTCTCTTGCTCCCTCAACCTCGACCATGCCTCCCTGAGCGGCTACTCGGTATGATTTTTCTTACACATTTAAAATTATCTTTCTTAAATTCCTTTCCTTTAAACGCATGCTTCTTATCTTAGAAAACGCCGAGCAAACCAAGCAAACCCCGGTACCGAACCTAGTCCCGATCCTAGGTTCCCAACCTTAGAACTTTGCAACAAATTTGCTCGAACAACATATAAACCTATAAAAATGAGCTACTTAAATAGACAATTCTTCACTCAATCTTGTCCATTGGCCATGAATGTTATCAATTTTTACCAACTAGACAACCTTGTTTTCTGCACTCATCCTATTAACACAACCCTATGTGCAGAATTCTATAACAACATAGTTAGACAGAATGATCTTATGTTTGTCACCACCGTTCAAGAGATGCCCTTGACAATCACACCTTCATTGCTCAACCGATTCCTTGGACTACGACTCTCTCGGTCCACCTTTTGTTGTTATCCCCCTAGGGATCCTCCATTTGATGCTCCTTACTCTCATGTTGACCTAGATACTCTACACTCATACTTCTATAGGGATGTTAGGAACCCTTTGGCCAGAC
This sequence comes from Boesenbergia rotunda, assembly GCA_024364735.1. Lineage (NCBI taxonomy): Eukaryota > Viridiplantae > Streptophyta > Magnoliopsida > Zingiberales > Zingiberaceae > Boesenbergia > Boesenbergia rotunda. The sequence goes on from JAGFNQ010001066.1 coordinate 63,437, forward strand.
GATTTCAGTCTGTTGACCTTCAGGTCCAGGACTATGCTCTTTATAGAGTTCTAGTTCGCTGCATTTTACCGTTATCTACTAGGGACGTCGCGACCATGCGACCATTTCATACCTTCCTTCTATATGCATTGATTCATCATCTTGATATCGACATTGGACTCCACATATTCCACACGATTCTATATGCGTCCAGTGTTACCACTCAGGGGCGGGTACGCACCCCTTACTGCCACATCATCACATCCATTCTTCATTATCACGGTCGTAACATTACCAATGGAGAGATGACCGCGATGACTGACTTCGATGAAATAGGTTTTAGGAACTTTTCCCTAGCTGGTATAGAGGTCTTGGCTACCGGGGTTTTATCGTGGAGACGTCAGCGAGCCGGAGTCCAGATCGACTCCGACGAGGAGGTAGAAGTTGACATAGCTGATCTTGCGGCCGAAGCTCGGGAGCACATAGACGAGCCCGTACCTCCGACGTTTGGCGAGAGACTGACACTGCTTGAGACTGAGATCCACAGCCTCTGAGAAGAAGTGGAGGCAAATCATGCGGAAGAAATGGAGGCAAATCAGGCCCGACACATGGAGTATATGAACGCCCTCAGGGCCGACCGAGAGACCAACGACGCGTGGTATCATGAGATGATATCACCGTTCCACTCTTGGCAGCCAGGCTCATCCGATCGTCCCGGTCCCTCCTCCTAGATTAGATTGGTGACTATTTGACTGCCCCTACTCAGTAGGGTTGACTTATATTTGACTTGTATGACTGTGCTGGTTCTCTCTTTTACCAGCTGACTTATTGAGTTGACTATTTGCTTTTCTTGATTAACTGATCTTTATTAGGATTATGCTTGGTAGAATAGGCTTACTTTACTTCTGTTTTTCTTATTGCTTTACTCGATTTTAAAATCAGCTTCTAAAATAATTTTAAAACTGTCTTACTTGATTTTTAAAATCTTTTTACAATTTTAAAATCAATGTTTCGACTTAGTTTTTTTTTGGAAAAACTACCCCCTTCAAAACTAGGGCTTTTTTCGAAAATGGACTTAGCTTAGGCCCTAACCCTAGAACTGCATGCACCTATACATCTAGAAGCCAGCATCTCACAAGCATCTTAGGGCACATTTGACTGATAACCTAGAATGGGTTGAGATGCTTAGGTCTTTGCCTTAATTCAAGATGCTTTAAGTCAGTGCATCTGCAGTAATTGGGGCACTAAATACAAATTAAACAATAATCAGGTTAAGTGTCAAGTTTAAAAAATCTAACTTGAACAGAACACTTAACTTGACTAACCCTAGCGAAAACTACTGTTTATAACAGTTAGTAAGTAGCTAATTGGGTTAGACAGGACCTGACAGAAATATATCAAATTTATTTGGTCTAGTTTATATCTTGAATTGGTTCAGTACAGCACATTAGTCTTTTACTATATCCTTGTGTAATTTAGTTTTTCTACATTTGCTTTGTTTTTTTTTGATATATGGCAAAGGGGGAGAGAGTGAAAAGGAGAGAAGATTTGAAAATTAATTTTTTTTTCAAAAATTCAAAATTTTCTTTATCCTTTCTTCAAAAAATACTTAATTTAAAGTTGCCTTCAAAATCGTCTTTTTCAAAACTGTTTCCAAGTACTTGACTTAAATTATTTTCAAAAATTTCCAAGTACTTAACTTAAATTGTTTTAAAAATTTTTCAAGTACTTGACTTAAATCATTTTTCAAAAATTGTGTCTAAGTACTTGACCTAAGATGTTTGTTATCTCTATGTACTTATGTTCAAACTTCTCAAATAAGAAAAGTTACTAAGTATAAACTTTCTAAAGTATTAAAAAGAGTGAGAGTTTGTTAAATCAAATTTCTTTAAAACTTCAGAAGATGTTTAGAAAAACTTTCTATTAAGTTATTGACTTAAAATTTTTTTTCTAAAAATGTAAAATGTCCAAGTATAAATTTTCCAAGTGCCCAACCAAAATGTTTTCTAAAACCTCTATTGAAAAATGTTCTAAGTGTTGAAAAATTAATTCCATCTTTAGACTTAGAAATTTTTCAAACCCCACGAATTTTTGAAAACCCTAGGGGGAGATTCCTTCCAGGAGGAGGAAACTAAACTAGTATTTTACCTGTTTCGATTAACTTAACTTTTTGAATAGGGTTGCCATAAATGAAAAAGGGGGAGATTGTTGGTGCAGGCAGCACCTAAGTCAAACTTGGGTTTTGATAATGACAAAGGTTTCAATAGTTAAGATATTATGTTGATCTAACATGTTCACTAAGTATACAGGAAAAGAAGCCCTAGGTACACTAGGCACGAAGTCCTGGTCGAGGACTGGGCACGAAGCCCTGGCAAGGAGCTGGGCACCGAAGACCTGCTCGGAAGGTGGGCACGAAGTCCTGGTCGAGGACTGGGCACGAAGCCCTGGCAAGGAGCTGGGCACGAAGTCCTGGCAAGGAGATGGGCACCGAAGACCTGCTTGGAAGGTGGGCACGAAGACCTGGTTAGGTGCATCGGGCAAAAGTCCAACCGGAGGAGCCGGTTGGCAAAAGGTAAACTCTCCTGAGAGGAGTAGGTGAGGACGCGTTCCCCGTCGAGGGAACAGTAGGCGTTGGCTCGACCTAGGGCTACATTTTGGAGACCCAAAGTCAGAACCAAGACAGCTACGACTATAAAATTCACTAACATTCTTGCTTTGTTTTGTGTGGTTCTAACCTTGGATGCAGGACCGAAGGAACGAGTTTCTGCAGCTTAGAACGCCCCAAAGGAGAGGGGCAGCAGCTGGGCAGGGTGCCCCGGAGGTCCCGAGCGCCCCCAAGGTGAAGGCAAGACAAGCTGAGCAAGTAACGCTTCAGAAGCTCACTGGGGCAGGCGCCCCCAAGCTCCCGGGCGCCCCAGTGTCCCGGGCGCCCCGGATGCCTCGTGCGCCCTGGGTCCAAGCTAACGAAGCGATTAAAGCCGAGAAGTCAGCAGACCGAGTCAACCTAGGCGCCCCCTGCGTCCCGGGCGCCCCCGTCAAACCCCGAGCCCGATCCTTGAGGGATAAGGGCTGACCGAGTTGCGGATGAGGGTTTGCGGATCGGGAGACACGTGGAGGGCGCCCCCAACGTCCCGGGCGCCCCCAGGCGCACTATATAAGGGGCTCGACCCCCAAGACTTCAAACACAATTCTTCCAACGCCAATACACTCTTCGACTCAAGCGCTCTGCTCCGGAAACCTCCCATCTCGAGATTCAAGCGCCGACGACGACCCTCTGCTCCGAAGCACGATCCACACCGAGCGTCGGTAACGAAGAGTTTAAATTTTAGTTTACTGTACTACAACTGTAATATTTTTCTGTAAACATTTGCGCACATATAGAATTGTCCGCAGAAAATGGTCAACGACCGTGGGCCTTAGAGTAGGAGCCGACCGCGACTCCGAACCAAGTAAAATCGCTTGAGTTCTTGTGATGTGTTTTCAATTCCGCTGCGTATTCTCTTAACCTCGAATCCGAAAAGTTTTTTACGATATTCACCCCCCATCTATCGTATTCTCTCGATCCAACAGAGTCCACAAAGCTTAAGGAAGACTTGCATGCTTGCTCTCTTATATCACATGATTCATGCTTTGAAATTGAAAATAGGGAACTAAGGAAAAAGGTAGAGGACCTCACAAAGGCACTTAGAAAATTTCAAGTAGGCTCTAGCAACTTAGATATGATTATTAACAGTCAAAGAACCATTTATAACTGTTGGTGCAAGTTGCATCAATGATGTTCTTCTTTAAGTGTTTTAATGTTTGACAATACACTTAAGTCAGTGATATATTGAACAGACAAAGGGGAGCAAAGGAGAAGTAACCCAAGTTGAAGAAATGTCCTAGTTAACCTAGGTATTGAAACCCTAAGACCTAACGAAGGGCTGTTAGGCACCTAGCGAAGGGCTGCTAGGCACCTAGCGAAGGGCTGCTAGGTATCGAAACCCCAAGACCTAGCGAAGGGCTGCTAGGCATAGAAGACCTAGCGAAGGGCTGCTAGGCACCTGGCGAAGGACTGCTAGGGAAAGAAGACCTGGCGAAGGATTGCTAGGGAATGAAGTCTTGGTCCGAGGGACTAAGCAACTTAGTTGAGCGATGACTAAGGACAGGAGTAGAGACGGGTCAGGGTTTAGGCGTCTCGAGGTCCGGAAGAATCAGAAGCTAAGCAAAAGTCCACCCGAAGGGCTGGGTGGCAACCGTCTCCTGAAAGGAGTTGGTGAAGGGCGCGAGTTCTCGGGGATAGGAACTCGTGCCGGTTCGACCTAGGGTTTCGTGCAAATCCGAAGTCCGAACCAAGTCCTTAAGGCTAACATCATATGTATCTATGCTTTGTGTTTGTGTATTTTGCAGGTATCAAGAACCGGAGACAAAGCAGGTAAACCAGGCAAAAAGTGCTCTTGCAGGCTTTAAGCAGGGTGCCCCCATCATTGGGGGCGCCCCCACGCAGCCAGGGCACCCCCAACAGTGGGGGTGCCCCCAGACAGAACCAAGAAGGGCAGTTTCATGATGCAGTCAAAATAAGTGTCAACCGGGGCGCCCGGAGCATCCGGGGCGCCCGGGTCAACACTGTTTCGTTGCTGCGAGTCCGAAGCAGTGGATAAGCGCTGACTGGGTTCAAGATGGGCGCCCGGAAGATCCGGGGCGCCCTGGTCAAAGCTGTTATCACCTGCGGCGAGGTAGACGCAGGGATAAAGTTTGACCGAGTCTTCCGGGGTGCCCCCAGCGTCCAGGGCGCCCCCAGGAGGCCTATATAAAGGGCTTCGACCCCTCTGCTTCAAACACAACTTCCAAGAACCATTCCAAACATTCTGACCGACGACAACGCGCTAGAAACGAGGCTCTACGACCGGGAGGTTCCAGGAGGAAGTGCGCGGCACTTCGGAGGTCCAGATCGGCCGAGTTTCAGATTCTTGTTGGTTTGCTTTTATTTAATTACCGTATTTAAGTTTCTATATTATTGCTTGTAATTCTGCACTGTAAGTCGGGTTTCTCCGCCTCCGGAAAGTCCGGGAAGGAGACCAATAGTGGACGGGCATTCCCGTGCATAGGCCTTGGATGTACTGACCCTGGGGGGTCGGGAACCAAGTAAAAATCCGCTGTGTCACTGTCTTGCTTTGTTTTTTCGTTCTATTTATTTTTCGCTGCGTTTCTAATATTCTAAGTCCAGAACGAAAGTTTTACGAAGAATTCTGAAAGATTTTTCACGGTCGATATTCACCCCCCCCTCTATCGACGGCACCGGTCCTACAGTAACAAGGCCGGATTAGGATATAGGCCAAAGACAAAGGAAGTGACCTTTGTCTCACTTATGGGTAGGAATGGTGCATCTAGGAGACAAGGGACTAAGGGAAACATCAAGAAGGCGTGGGTACCTAAGAAATTTTTAAATGATACTTGTGGATAAAAAATCTGGGTACCAAAAGAATATGTTTTCCATGTTGTATAGGTGAAGATGAAGGAGGCCTCAACCATGTTGATAGTAGATAGTAGGTGCTCAAGACAAATGACTGGAGATGTGAGCAAGTTCACTACTATTAGCTACCTAAGAGAAGAGACGGTCTCCTTTGCAAATAATGGAAAACTGAAAATAATTGGTAGGGGCACCATTGAGGTATCTCCTACAATCTCTATCCATAAGGTACTTTTAATTAAAGAAATAAAATTTAATTTACTTAGTGTAAGCCAATTATGTGATGCGGGCTATAGGGTTGAATTCCATGCTAGAAAATGCCTAACTAAACAAAATGAGTCCAATAATGTCATACTAGAAGGGTATAGAGATGCTAACTTGTACTATCTTGATCTTGCTTATGCTTCTAACCATTTGCCTAAGTGTCTCATATCTAAAGAAGAAGAAGGGTGGTTGTGGCACCGAAGACTTGGGCACGTGAACATGAGGAGTATTGCAAGAGTAGCAAAGGAGGAGTTGGTGAAGGGCTACCTATGATCAAGTATGAGAAGACCAAATTTTGTGATGCATGCCAAGAGGGTAAGCAATCAAAATCATCACACAAAGGTAAAACCCTAACCACTACTACTTTACCTTTAGAACTTTTACATATTGACTTGTTTGATTGTCATAGTACTCCCTCACTAGTTTGGAGTAAATATTGTTTAGTTATTGTAGACGATTTCTCTAGGTTTACATGGGTATTCTTTTTGAAACATAAGGACGATACCTTAGAAATCTTTATAGGATTCAGTAAAAGGGTAGAAAATGAAAAACACCTCAAAATTAACCGAATTAGGAGTGACCACGGTGGGGAGTTCCAAAATTCATGTTTCTCACAATTTTATGTAGAAAATGGGTATAAGCATGAATTTTCATGCCCAAGGACTCCTCAACAAAATGGGGTAGTAGAGACAAGAAACAGAGTCCTACAAGAAACTGCTAGGACTATGCTTAATGCATATTCCCTTCCTAGTTATTTTTGGGCCGAAGTGGTTAATACCGCTTATTACATTCAAAACCGGATTTTGATACATAGGTTCTTAGGTAAAACACCCTTTGAATTGTGGAATGGGAGAATTTCACAAGTCCACTACTTTAGGGTCTTTGGATGTAAGGTTTATATTTTGAATACTAAAGATGACCTAAGGAAATTTGATTTAAAAGCGGATGAGGGAATTCTAGTTGGCTATTCATCCACTAGTAGAGGATATAGGGTTTACAACAAAAGAACCAAGGTAATTGAGGAGTCTTCTAACATCGATTTTGATGAAACTACAAATACTTACCCTAGGAAAGCCTCAATTGATAAGAATATGGAAGAAGTCCAACCCCTTGCCCAAAAAATCCAAGACATACATTTGGAGGGCAATGATTAAGGGGGAGGGAGAAGTACCCTAGAGGATGAGGAACATGTAGTTAATGAACCCAAAACCTCTAGGCCCTTGAGACATCACCAAGATCACCCAATTGACCAAATAGTGGGTGATGTCACTCAAGGAGTAAGGACTAGGTCCTATTTTAGAGACCAAACTAGTCAAATCACCTTAATCTCTCAATTAAAACCTAAGTCTATTGATGAAGCATTGGGAGATGTAGATTGGGTCTTAGCAATGCAAGAAGAGCTAAATCAATTTGAGAGAAGTGAGGTTTGGGAGTTGGTTCCTAGGCCCAATGATTGCACCATTGTAACCACAAGATGGGTTTTTAGAAACAAGCTAGATGATCAAGGCAAAATCACTAGGAATAAGGCTAGGTTGGTAGCTAGGGGGTTTAACCAAGTTGAGGGATTAGACTATGATGAGACCTATACCCCCGTAGCTAGATTAGAGTCCATTAGAATTCTACTAGCTTATGCTGCTCACATGGGTTTCACACTCACCAAATGGATGTGAAGTCGGCACTCCTTAATGGGATTATTAAGGAAGAGGTTTATGTAGAACAACCCCTCGGGTTTGAGGACCCTAACAATCCAAGACACGTTTTCAAATTGAGAAAAGCCTTATATGGATTGAAACAAGCTCTTCGGGCTTGGTATGAAAGGCTTTCTTCATTTCTAGTGTCTAAGGGGTTTAGGAGAGGAACAATTGACCTTACTTTGTTCCTAAAATCTAAGGATAAAGATATATTTGTTGCCCAAGTGTATGTAGATGATATCATTTTTGGGTCAACAAATAATGACTTTCTACAAGAATTCTTCAAATGTATGGAAGATAAATTTGAGATGAGTCTTGTAGGAGAGCTAACCTTCTTTCTAGGTCTTCAAGTTAAACAAACCAATGAAGGAACACATGTCTTTCAAACTAAGTATGCTAAGGAAATGCTAAAGAAATTTGGCCTAGAAAATGCTAAGGTAGCATCTACCCCTATAGGAACTAATGTGAAAATGGATAGTGACCTTGAAGGGAAAATGGTAGACTCAAAACAATATAGGAGCATGATTGGTAGTCTATTGTACCTAACCACTAGTAGACCCGAATACTTTTTACGGTAGGTATGTGTGCACGGTACCAATCATGTGCAAAAGAGTCCCATTTGGTAGTAGTGAAGAGGATCCTAAGGTATGTTAGAGGCACTCTCAATGTCGGGTTGTGGTATCCTAGAACCCCAAATGTTGACCTTATTGGATACACCGACTCGGACTATGTGGGATGTAAGCTAGATAGGAAGAATACTTGTGGAGTGTGTTAATTCCTTGGGTCTTCCTTAGTTAGTTGGAGTAGTAGGAAACAACCATGCGTTGCCCTATCAACAACGGAGGCGGAATATGTGGCAATGGGTGGTTGTGTTTCCTAACTACTTTGGATCATGTACACCTTAGAAGATTATGAGTTACATTATTCCAAGGTCAAAGTCTTATATGATAATGTAAGTACAATCAATCTAACTAAGAATCTGGTTCACCATTCTAGAACAAAACACATTGAAGTGAAGATCACTTCATTAGGGACCATGTGGCAAGGGGAGACATAGAATTACACTATGTTGAGTCCAAGTCAATCCTTGACGATATTTTTACCAAGCCTCTTTCCGAATTGGAGTTTACATCCTTGAGAAGAGGCCTTGGAATGTGTTTTGTAGAAGTATAGGATGAACCTTGGGGTAATAGATTGGGAAAAGTGTGCTTGATCCATTAAGATGATACAATTGATTCACTTGTGCTTGTGGCATAATGTTGGGTCATTAAAAAAGTATCAAAATATCAAAACTAGACCAACCATGGGAAAAACAAGTGTTTAATTAATGGACACTTTGCCCAAAGATCATGGTTGGACATTTTAAACATTTGAAAATCATTTCATGTCTTATATGTTTTGTCATAAGCTTAAAAGATATTTGATTGCAAAACTAGGTTGAAATATTGATATTTTCTTAGTGGTTTTCAACAATTTTGAACTTTGGTCAAAAGTCAAGCATGTTTGAAATTTTATATGGACTGATATTTTTTCTTGATAGAGTATATTATTTCAAACATACCTACAAATTTTTATAATTTTTGAAATTTTTTGGAATTTATTAGAAGTTTCTAAAATTCGACAGAAAAGCTGAAATTTGCCACTAACAGAGTATCAATCGACTGGCACGCCTGATTTCAGCTTGCTGAGCCATTTTTTCAGATATCGATAATTCTCTCGTTTGATGCCATGGATTAGGGTTACTTGAGGCAATCATTTTGATAGTGTCAAAGGGGGAGAATAGATGGTTTAAGTTAGATTTTTGACTTAAAATGGGTGGTTTAAGTTAGTTATTTAACTTAAATCTTGGAGTATGATTGAAAATTGGAAATGGATAAAGACATAGATTAAGGGGGAGGGTATCTCTTAGGTTTTACTATGTCTTATACTCTTAATTGCTGTTGCTTGTTGTTAAGTTAGGAACTTAACTTGGATTATGATTAGAATTGAAAAAGGGAGAAGACATGGGTTAAGGGGGAGGTTACCTCTTAGGTTTGATATGTCTTATGTTTTTCAATTGCTATTGTTATTTATTGTTCCTGTTGACTGGTATTGTATCCCTAAACTTAAACATATTGCCACACATCAAAAAGGGGGAGATTGTTGAGGCCAGCGGCCCAAGAATGATCGGGAAGATCATGGTTTTGATGTGTGTGCCAATAAGTTTAAGGTTAGGGTGTTATGTTGTATTTTATATATGTGATTGAGTTTGCAGGACTTGGAGAATCACACGTGGAGAACACATCCGTGGGACGATAGCCGAGGGAGGAGAGCTCCAAGGGCAAGCCGGGAAGTGGACTTCAAGGGCACACGTGAAGGGTGGCATGGAGGCAAGCTAAGGGAAGGCTTGTGTGCGTATCCGAGGGACGATAGTCAGAGGAAGAAGACTTCAAGGGGCAAGCCAAGGGAGCAGACCTGAAGACACACGTGAAGGAGAAGGTTCGGAGTGGCTGTAATTGAGCTGAGATGCAGGGCAGTCGACTGGCCAGAGGGCAGTCAACTACTAAAACTCACAGAGAGTTTACAGCCTCGGACCAGTTGACTACCCTGGGGGAAGTCGACTGGTAACACCCCAAAACTAGCCGTTGGCTAGCAATTAATGGTAGACCAGTCGACTGCCCCTGGGGCAGTCGAGTGGTGTTGGTCTGGACAGCTTGCGAAGTTGTCCTGTTCTCTTATAAAAAGAGGACTTTTCCGCACGTGAACGGTACGGTTTTTCACTGTAACGAAGTGTTGTTCGTGCATAGAGTCTTCAGACTTTCCTCTCTCTCTATTGATTGCATTCTGTAAAGAGGAAGACAACACCTTTGTAAGGGTTTCTCCACCTGAAAAAGACTTTTCATAGGGGAGGTGGAGTACTCGCGTGGATCCTTGGATTAATCACTCGTTCGGGTGGATACCAAGTAAATTCCTGTGTTAGCATTGCTCTCTCGTTCTTTGCATATTATTTTGTATTGCGCTAACATCTTTGTAGAGAATTCAACGAAAAAGTGTTATTCACCCCCCCTCTAGCATCGCCTTCGATCTAACAGTTTTCATTTGATAAAATTTTTACATGTATTTTCTGATATGATTGATAAATTTTATGTGTTATTTTTTTATCGATATAAAATAATAAAAATTTAATATATATTGTAAATATTTAAGTATAAATTATTTGATATTGAATATTAATTTAAGAAATATGAGTATTATTTGAAAAAATTTTATTATACATTTTTCAGTATATAATAAAATTTTTAGTATATATTATAAAAATTTAAGTATAAATTGATTTAGATTAAGTATTATTTGAAGAAATTTGAGTATAAAATTTAAAATTTTAAATATGTGAGATTACATCAAGATCACGATAGAGGGGCCACCGCATCAGGATTTTCATGGAGGGCCCACCGAAACTTTATACTCAAATTTCTTAAATTAATACTCAATCTCAAACAATTATACTCGAATCTTTACAATATATACTGAATTTTTACTCTTTTATACTAATAAAAAAATAACACACAAAATTATCTTGTAAATCTCATCAGAGAGTATATGCAAGGATTAATGGGGTGAGAACTGTATGCAAAACTCAGTTTCATGTTGGGAAGTTTTCTCCAATTAACTCAAACGATATCGAAATAATATAATTTTTATATACATGATTAGTTCTGTTGATTATATTCACGCTCTCAAAAATCAATTTAAGCCAATACATTAAAAGCAGTGATTTTTTATATGTGAATGTATTTGAAAATTTTAATTTGTATTCAAAAAATCATTACTCTCAATATATTGTCAAATTAATGTTTGAGGGCGTGGATATAATCAGGAGAATTGACCATACACATAGGAACTAATTTCATATCACTCCGAAGTCGTTTGGTACATCAACCGATTTTGCCCAAAATCATATCATGTTTAAAAAATCACTACTCTCAATATATTGAGTCAAAATGAAATTTGAGAGTATAAATATAATCAGGAGTATTAAACAAATACATAGGAGGTTGTTTCATATTAATCCAAGGTCGTTTGGTCCATCAACCGATTTTGCCCAAAATTGACTTATGGACTAAACGAGGTGATCGATTGATGATCCAAACGACATCGAATTAATATGAAATTAAATCCAATATTTTAGTCTAATTCTCCCTATCAATTGACTTAATATATTAGAAGTAATGATTTTTTGAATACAAATTAAATTTTTGAGCAAAAAAATTCAAGTTTAAAAATTCACTACTCTCAATATATTAAGTCAAATTAAAGTTTGAGGGCATGGATGTAATGAAGAGAATTATACGAATACATAGGAGCTAATTACATGTCAATCCGAGATTATTTGGTCCATCAACCGATTTTGTCCAAAACCGACTTATAGACCAAATGAACCGGTGATCAATCAAACAATCTCAGATTGATATAAAACTAACTCATATATTTAAATCTAATTCTTCTGATTGTATCTATGCTCTCAAACATCAATTTGACAATATATTGAGAGTAGTGATTTTTTGAACACGAATTAGATTTTTCGAACAATGAAATTTATATTTAAAAAATCACTACTCTCAATATATTGAGTCAAATTGATTATCGAGGACATGAATATAATCAAGAGAATTAAACTAAAATATAAGAATTACTTTCATATCATTTCGAGATCGTTTAATCCGTCAATTGATTCGTTTAGTCTATCAGTCGGTTTTGGGCAAAATTGGTTGGTGGATCAAATGAACCGGTTAATGGATCAAACGATCTCGGATTGATATGGAACTAACTAACATATTTTAGTCTAATTCTTCTAATTATATCCACGTTCTCAAACATCAATTTAACTCAGTTCATTGAGAGTGGTGATTTTTTAAACACGAATTCGATTGTTTGAAAAATCTAATTCGCGTTTAAAAAATAATACTCTCAATATATTGAGTTAAATTGATGTTTGAGAACCTAGATATAATCAGGAGAATTAGACTAAAATATAGGAGTTAGTTTCATGTCAATCCGAGGGCGTTTAGTCTATCAACTGTTGATTCATTAGTCGATTTTGGGCAAAATCGACTATTGAATCAAATAACCTTAAATTGATACGAAACTAACTCCTATGTATTTGTCTAATTCTCTTGATTATACTTAAGCCCTTAAACTTAAATTTAACTTAATATATTGAGAGTAATAATTTTTTAAACATGAATTTATTTATTCGAAAAATCTAATTCGTGTTCAAAAAATTACTACACTCAATATATTGAGTTAAATTGATGTTTAAGGCATGAATTTAATCAGGAGAATTATAATAAAGTATGTTTCATATTAATCCGAGGTTGTTTGATCCATCAACCGATTCGTTTAGTCAATTAACTGGTTTTGAACAAAATCGACTGATAGATCAAACGACATCGAATTGACGTGAAACTACCACCTATGTATTTGTCTAATTTTCTTGATTATATTTATGCCCTCAAATATTAATTTGACTCAATATATTGAGAGTAGTGATTTTTTAAACACGAATTTAATTGTTCAAAAAATCTAATTCGTGTTCAAAAAATCACTATTCTGAATATATTGAGTTAATTTGAAATTTGAGGGCATGGATATAATCAGGAGAATTAGACTAAAATATAGGAGTTAGTTTCATGTAAATTCGAAGTCGTTTAGTCTATTAACCAGTCGACTTCAGATTGAAATAAAACTGTCTTCTATATATTCGTCTAATTCTCTTGATTATATTTATGCTCTCAAATTTCAATTTAACTAATTATATTGAGAGCAGTGATTTTTTAATTATGAATTTGATTGCTCAAAAAATCCAATTCGTATTAAAAAAATTGCTATTCTAATATATTGATTGAAATTGATGTTTGAGAGCGTGGATATAATTAGGAGAACTAACTATACACATAGGAACTAATTTAATGTTAATTCGAAGTCATTTGGTCTATCAGTTGATTTTTCTCGGGCAAAATCGATTGATAGACCAAATAATTTGAGATTGATATGAAATTAGTTCCTATGTGTATGATTAATTCTCTTGATTATATTCATGCTCTTAAACATCAATTTAACCTAATATATTGAGAGTCATGATCTTTTAAATACAAATTAAAATTTTTAAACATATTCATATTTAAAAAAGAGCAATGATAGAGAGAGTGAAAAACATAGTGAATGATGTGACATGACGTGGCATGACATGACACTTTACATGCACACGTCCGATTATCGCTTGGACACCATCGGCGGCTTTCGGCCGCCACCCCAAATCAAACTATACCCTGGGGGCACGGTAAACCCGTCGAAAATCACACATGCAAAGTGTCACGTCATTTACTCTCCCATTTTCACTCTCTCTATCATTTTTCTTTAAAAAATCACTGCTATTAATATATTAGGTCAAATTGATTTTTTAAGGGCGTGAATATAATGAGGAGAACTAACCATATATATAAGAACTAATTTCATATTATTTCGAAATCGTTTAATCTATTAATTAATTTTATCTAAAATTAATTTTAATTAAAAATAAATAAATGAGTCGACGTATTTTCTTACGTTTTGACAGTTTGAGATCCAGTGTGAAATTAAAATCATCAGTTGATTGATTCAGATGTCTCGGTAACTACTGTTAATAAAATCACAAAATTTAAGACGATGATTTGGTAAATAATCCAATGTTGAAGGGCTCATTTTTAAAATATTATCAAAATCCTAATGAATGTTTTGATAAATCCAAATTTTGAACTAAAACCACGGTCTATTTAATCCCGACTTCCAGAAGTTTCACCACGTCATCTATCGTCTTCCTTCTCCTAAACACCCGTCGGCGGAGCGAAGAGGCCATGGCAGCCGAGACCCACTTTGCCCTAGCGAGAACAGCTGCCACCGCCGCAGTCTTCCGCGTGCAGCCATCCCTCCGCAATGCACCCCTCTTCCACCGCCGCTCCCTCGTCTCCCCTCCTCGGACCGCCCTCGGCGCCTCCGCGGTCGCGATCTCCCAAGCGGGAGGGCCATCGACGCGACGCGGATCCTTTACCGTCCGATCCATGTCCTCTTCCTCCTCGTCGTCCTCGTCCTTCGGATCGCGGCTGGAGGAATCGATCAAGAAGACCATAGCCGAACACCCTGTCGTCGTCTACTCCAAGACCTGGTGCTCGTGAGTTCTCTTACTGTTCTCTATTGCGTTTCAATCACTTTGTCGATGCACCTGGACTTGATTAATTTCTGATGTGTTTGGGGATTTGAGGTATTCGATGGAGGTGAAGGCGTTATTCAAGCGGATTGGTGTCGATCCATTGGTTATTGAACTCGATCAACTTGGTAAAGTTGCATTCTTCTATTTATGGTTATTTGATCGTATTTGTCACTGGTATTTACTTGGTTTGGTCTTTAGTGTTATGCTATTGCCATTATCAAATTTGTCTATTGTTTTTTCTGCGATATGATACTATACGCATAGCACTGTGCTTAAAGGGGAGGGAGAAATAGGTTATAACTTGTGGGGAGGCCTCCTTCACACAAGATCTAGTGAAGGGGGCTTCTTCACCTGATGGTAAGTATTATTATTGTGATAGGTTCTATCAATTTTATTCCCAGCCTATCGGTGTTACCCTTTAGAATAAAGGTGCAACGGTTTGATTATGCTAGGTGCTACCCTAGTTATCATAGACGCCCCTTTAGTTTATCTTAATTGCTACCATTTTTTGTTCCTAGTAGATAGGTTCCTACAGCTTAGTTATCTTATGCACCACCATTTCATTATGGTAGGTGCCTACTAGTTTTAGTTATAGGCCATGCCATGTGCTGCCGCTTAGTTATGATAGATATCATTTTGTTATGGTAGGTGCTACCACTTTCTCTTCCTAGAAGGTATGTGCTACCATTTAGTGCTTTTGGCACCACATATGCTAGATGAAAAAGATCCGTTTCGCTAGATTTTGTATCAAGAGGTGCTTCACATAAGCGCTAACAAGACTAAGAAGCAATATTGACCCTTAGTGGGCATGCATGGAAGAGTGAACCCTCGATAGAAGGATGCAAAAAGAATATTTAAGGGGAAATTGTGGCAGAAACAACCATAGATGAGATAGAGAGATAAAGTAAAGTATTACAAAGTTCCTGAACGGGAATTCATAGCTTTGATCATTGAATTATAAATTGTGACAAAACTTTATTTTGGTTCGTAGACTTTTTGTATGTTTTGTTTTTGACACTACAATGTAGTAAAGTATTTGCCAATCTGTTAAAATACTTCATCTTTGTAACTTTGCTCCCATTGCATTTCAGGTCCTCAAGGGCCACAAATACAGAAAGCATTGGAGAGAGCGACAGGGCAATTTACTGTTCCTAACGTATTCATCGGTATGCAATAAATACTAAGATTTAAAGACAAGCTTCACCCTGCGGATCTTTTCTATTTTAAGTTTACTTTAGGATTTTATGCAATTTCTCATAATTGTCTATCAAGTTAATGAAAAACATGGTCATGGTATCTACCTCCTTCACTCAATACTCACAAAAAAGCTCTGTTATGTTAATACATATAAAGATCACACAAAATTCTGAACCG
Source organism: Boesenbergia rotunda (assembly GCA_024364735.1). NCBI lineage: Eukaryota > Viridiplantae > Streptophyta > Magnoliopsida > Zingiberales > Zingiberaceae > Boesenbergia > Boesenbergia rotunda. Next base: position 79,419 of record JAGFNQ010001066.1, read on the forward strand.
CTGGTGCTATTAATTCCAAAACATTTGATGCTGATTGTTAGAATCATTGTGCTTGTTTCTGAGGATCAAGTTCAAAAAGAAACAATCTTAATCATTTACAGAGGTCAGCATCATATGATCGATTTATTCACCCAAGTCCACCTTAATAGTTCTGTTTTCCACTAAAGTTGCTGTTGGACTTTGAAGTATGAGGTTTTATGGCATATTGATTCCCAAATCAAGATTCGTGGAACTGAAGTCCATTCACATTCAAGGTGTTTGAGTCATTTTCTTAGAAGGAAAATAAACAAAGAAGTGCCGTTTGATTGGCATACAATTTAGAATATATAGAGGTCTCCACTTATAACAATTTGTCCATAAAATCAAAGTTGTGTTTGTGATATCCTTCTTACTTCTAGACCTTTTTTCCTTGTCACTTTCTTTTTCATTTCTCATGTTATTTGCATCTCATATATGTCATGATGGCATGGCCTACTACCTAAGTTAATAATACCTTTGTTGAACTTCATAAAATTTAGTTTGTTTATCTATACAAGTGGTATTAAACTGGGGGTGGCACATTTCATCTTTGCAAAGGTGATCTAATCTCTTAGCTGAACCTGCGATATTGCCCTTGAATAGTTTGACCATAGGAAATGCTCCATTTACCTAATCACATAAAATTGGGAAAGTAGGCAGACAATTTTTCCTTAATTGACTAAATGTTTTTCCTTGATGCAGGAGGCAAACATATTGGTGGTTGTACAGGTACTTTTCTGTTACCTTTATACTTTAGCTTCATTTGTGGATAATGATTCTCCAACTTTCCCGTTTGTTCTCTCAAGTATGTGGGCATGTCACACATGCATCTTTGAGGAGATTTCTCAAAGAGGGCATCTGAGTTTTGAGTTTTTTAAAATCACGCACTCAACTTTGTTTTTGTCCAGACCACAAGTGTCTTTATATATCAAAAGTACCCGTACCACCAGAGAATCAAATCTTTTTTCTTTCTAGTTTTTTTATGGTCGATAGTTAATCATTCTTTAACAAATTTAGATATCATTGGAATCATGAGAGTGAAATTGACAAAGTAAAAATGTTTTTGAGTTAAAATGTGTTAAAATTTTGACAAAGTTGAAGACATTTTCAACTGGAGATTTTTTTTTTTTCGAAACAACTTGTTTTGGGTTGGTGACCTTCCACTTGTCAAAAATATTAGATGAAATTATATTTCTAGTCTTACTCTGGAACTCACATCTCTATTACATTTTCCACTCTAATCAATTCAATTATTCTAACAAATAGAAATTACTGCCCTTTTAACATTTTCATTATATCTCAACCTATTTTTATCCTTAATTGCTCTCGACCAACATAATGCTTAAACCACCAAGACGATCTACGTACTGTTTTCTTAAAACCCTTGTTAGTGAAGTCCTAAAAGTAATGACCATTGCTATGTTGCATCGGGCCTTTTATTTCTGTTACAGATACCGTGAAACTTCATCAGAAGGGGGAGCTTATTACTCTGCTGTCCGAACTAAACACTAGCACAGAAAATTAGCTATGCAATTTTTGGATCTTTATCTATGTGAGGTACATCTGTTGCACCAATTGGTTGATGTTTATCAAATCGGAGACTGTTCCACGATGTTGGGATTTTTTGTTTGGTGATTGGTTATTTAATTTAATGTTTTTTTTCCTGTTTACTAAACTTTACTAGGTTTGTACTTATAATTTACTGTAAGTCGAGGATTAAATTATTAAGGTACCTCTCTCGAATAATTTCAGTTCCTGTCGGATTGTATCTAATAGTATTAGCAAATATAATTTGTTATTAATCTAGATTTAATTTGTGCTAATGGTATTTATGATGGAAATATGCACATATATCAACTAATATTTTATACATAATTAGCGTGAATTAAATTTGGATTAATGTTTGAAAATTATGATTAGTCTAATACTAAAATGCTGATTATTGATGTAGACTAAACTCATGTATATCTAGGATGCTAATATTATTACCATTTTTAGGTGAAAGTATTCATGATTTTAACTTTCTTTATATGTACTTCCATTCTATTATAACCGTTTTTCTCACGGTTCTCCATAATTCTAGGTAAATGTAAAGCAATTCAAACACAAGTTTCTGTTTTGAAAGAAAAAAAAAATCAATGATAGATTTATTAAAACTAATTTTAAACGAATAGAAATATGAATTCACTGCGACAAAGAATTCTTTGGATATAAGCAAATTGCAAAATGTATTTTTCTGAGGCAAAATCTTGTTTAGAGATATTGCATATTTGCTATTTGATAACCTATCACAAGAGTCCTGTTTGATTCAATAGATAGTCAAACGGCAATTATTTTTATCAGTCAATAAAGTTTTGTGCCTTTTAAATCGATGAAAAATTCATTTATGAAAATTTTCTTATGATATTACCTGGATAAATATAGTTGTTATAGCTCTTGAGACAGTCTTATCTTAAGAGATGATTTCATTGTTTCTTTAGTAGAAATATTACAAATATAATGTAAATATTAGAATAAAATGCTATGATTTGATCCACTAGGTATTTAAATTTATCTGTTTATGAAAATTGAATCAGTTAAATATTAAAGTGCTCGTGGAGGATTGAAAATTATTATTATTATTTTAAAAAAAAAATCTAAAGTGCATACTTTTCAAACATTAAGTTTTTTCTTTATTTTTAAAATCCTAAAAATTCTCTTTGTTTTTTCTAAAAAATTATTTTGCCTCTACTTCGTTAAATGCTAAATAACTTACCAATCACGTGGAATGCACACGACAGAATATCCTAGCATAAAAAAATTGACCACTTCAAACATATATTGAGATTTTTTAATCCATATGTTGAATTTGATAAAAGATTTATCATAATTTTATTTGTAAATAACATAATGACATTTAGGTGGCGCCAGCTGATTGAAATAAAAAACGATCTGAGTTTTAGCTGCCATAAGCTGATTTAAAATTAATTTACAGTCTAAAAATTTAAAATTTATTCACTTAGAATTTATCAACACTGCGCGAGTCATATAAAAAATCTTTTTACAAATGAATTTATGGTTAATGTGAGCTGATTTAAAAATTCAATTTATAATTTAAAACTTAAAGTTTTTAACCAAAATAACTTTGCCAACACCATTAGAGGACAAACTATTTCGGCAAGAGAATTAATTCAGTAAAAAATATTGATCCCGGCCTCGTCTACGGGTAGGGGCATAGGCCGGGCCCGCTGGCTAGTTTGGCACCAAGAAGGCCTGGCAGACAGGTCAACAGCCAGATCGACGGGTAGGTCCCCGCGCCCGTAAACCCTTCCAAAGGAAGGAGGGGGGATGGGGTCTATCGGACCATCGACGAGGGCAGCCGGGCCACCTTTCAGTCATCCGACCAGATAAATGCTCGGTTGCCCGTGTTCTTCGGCCTTACCCCGACCCAGAGCAGGGTCTAGCACCACCGGTAGGTAACTATCCGTGCTCTCTTTCTATGGACATCGCTTGGACTGAATGCCCAACTCGGACCGGGTAAACATCTCATGGCAATCTCTGACCCGGGGCGTACCCTGCACTCTCTCTCTACCAGTCGGACGCGTGATTGTCCACGCTCCCTGGTCCTTACCCGACTCAGTCCCCAGCACTCTGACTAGCCAGTCGGCGCACGGGGTACGGGTTGTCCCTCCCTTACGCCCCTCATCCTTACATCCAGGGTACGACCCCGCTAACGGGGTTCCTCATGTCCTATCCACCTCTGACATCTCTGCGCGGTTAATCCGCCCATCCAGTACTCTCGTACTGCGCCTTCAGTACTCTCGTACTGCTCGAGCACCCCGCGCCACGCCGCGCCGTTCCGCAGTGCTCCCTATGGGCTGACAGCTACCACGCTCTTGTCTCGTCAATACGAACAAGGGTTGTCAGCTCCCCCGGTTATATAAGCTTGGCACTCCCTCTGCCGCAGGTAGGCACGCGCGAGTTTCTCGTATCCTTTGCCTCATTTTCAATTCAGTTTCTACTCGCCTGCCTTTGGAGACTGACTTGACCGTCGGAGTGTCTGATCGGGGATTCCCCCGGCGGGTTTACTGACGATCGATGTTTTGCAGGAACGTAGTAAGGCGCGGTCTGCATCCCGACACTTCGTCGGCCCGTGTCACATGGGAGGCTCGTTGGCCCATGGGATCGCCACCTCGCTTCGCAACAGGATCAAATTTGGCGCTAGAAGGAGAGACACTAGCAGCCTGATCGGAAGTGGAGATGGGGGATCCATCTGGGTTCTGACGGTTAGCGCTCTTGGAGAAATATGAGCCTCTCTTCGTTTGGCTCTAGAGGAGTCATCAACACACCGGAGGCCTTATTGCAAATCTCCTCAGGACAGCGCTCGATCTGTTCTTTCTCTAACGAGGCGGAGAAGGCCCGTTGGATAAAGGAAAGGATGTATGCTACGTTTCCCGCGCATCTGATATCTGGCCTTCTAGATACCTCATACATTCTATGCATCTCTATGGCCTGGCCTTCAGGATACGACTTATTTGCGCACCGCGTATATGAAATCTGGATATATTCTATATACTCGCCGCGTGTCTAAACTCAGATCTTCTGGATGTATCTCATCTATTTTGTGCGCCCCTCATGGATGGTTTTCTGGGGATACAGCTATGACTTCATTTCCCTTGGCGAGGCTCTCAGGCGGCGCGTGGCGGCCCACGCTCCATGAGATGCCCTCGACCGGGAAGCCTCGGCGAGACTCTCAGGCGGCGCGTGGCGGCCCACGCCCCCTGAGATGCCCTCGACCGGGAAGCCTCGGCGAGGCTCTCAGACGGCGCGTGGCGGCCCACGCTCCCTGAGATGCCCTCGACGGGAAGCCTCGGCGAGCATCTCAGGCGGCGCGTGGCGGCCCACGCTCCCTAAGATGCCCTCGACCGGGAAGCCTCGGCGAGGCTCTCAGGCGGCGCGTGGCGGCCCACGCTCCCTGAGATGCCCTCGACCGGGAAGCCTCGATGAGGCTCTCAGGCGGCGCGTGGCGGCCCACGCCCCCGAGATGCCCTCGACCGGGAAGCCTCGGCGAGGCTCTCAGGCGGCGCGTGGCGGCCCACGCTCCCTCAGACGCCCTCGACCGGGAAGCCTCGGTGAGACTCTCAGGCGGCGCGTGACGGCCCACGCTCCCTGAGATGCCCACGACCGGGAAGCCTCGGTGAGACTCTCAGGCGGCACGTGACGGCCCACGCTCCTTGAGATGCCATCGACCAGGAAACCTCGTCGAAAGCCCTTCCCTCGGATCGGCTCTCGGGCGGACGCATGGTGGTCGATGCTGCCCGAGAGGTCGCCCGACCGAGTGGCCTTCTTCTTGCTCCGCGCGAGCCCTTTCCCTCGGTTCGGCTCTCGGGCGGACGCATGGCGGTCCATGCTGCCCGAGAGGTCGCCCGACCGAGTGGCCTTCTTCTTGCTGCGCGCAAGCCCTTTTCCCTCAGTTCGGCTCTTGGGCGGACGCATGGCGGTCCATGCTGCCCGGGAGGTCGCTCGACCGAATGACCTTCTTCTTGCTCCGCGCAAGCCCTTTTCCCTCGGTTCGGCTCTCGGGCGGGCGCATGGCGGTCCATGCTGCCCGAGAGGTCGCCCGACCGAGTGACCTTCTTCTTGCTCCGCGCAAGCCCTTTTCCCTCGGTTTGGCTCTCGGGAGTGAGCATGGCGGTCCAAGCTACCCGAGAGGTCGCTCGACCGAGTGGCCTTCTTCTTGCTCCGTGCAAGCCCTTTTCCCTCGGATCGGCTCTCGGGCGGACGCATGGCGGTCCATGCTGCCCGAGAGGTCGCCCGACTGAGTGGCCTTCTTCTTGCTCCGCGCAAGCCCTTTTCCCTCGGTTTGGCTCTCGGGCGGACTCATGGCGGTCCATGCTGCCCGAGAGGTCGCCCGACCGAGTGGTCTTCTTCTTGCTCCGCGCAAGCCCTTTTCCCTCGGATCGGCACTCGGGCGGATGCATGGTGGTCCATGCTGCCCGAGAGGTCGCCCGACCGAGTCGCCTTCTTCTTGCTCCGCGCAAGCCCTTTTCCCTCGGTTCGGCTCTCCGGCGAATGCATGGCGGTCCATGCTGCCCGAGAGGTCGCCCGACCGAATGACCTTCTTCTTGCTCCGCGCAAGACCTTTTCCCTCGGTTCGGCTCTCGGGCGGGCGCATGGCGGTCCATGCTGCTCGAGAGGTCGCCGGACCGAGTGACCTTCTTCTTGCTCCGCGCATGCCCTTTTCCCTCGGTTCGGCTCTCGGGCGGGCGCATGGCGGTCCATGCTGCCCGAGAGGTCGCCCGACCGAATGGCCTTCTTCTTGCTCCGCGCAAGCCCTTTTCCCTCGGTTCGGCTCTCGGGCGGGCGCATGGCGGTCCATGCTGCCCGAGAGGTCGCCCGACCGAATGGCCTTCTTCTTGCTCCGCGCAAGCCCTTTTCCCTCTGTTCGGCTCTCGGGCGAGCGCATGGCGGTCCATGCTGCCCAAGAGGTCGCCCGACCGAATGGCCTTCTTCTTGCTCCGCGCAAGCCCTTTTCCCTCGGTTCGGCTCTCGGGCGGGCGCATGGCGGTCCATGCTGCCCGAGTGGTCGCCCGACCGAGTGACCTTCTTCTTGCTCCGCGCAAGCCCTTTTCCCTCGGTTCGGCTCTCGGGCGGGCGCATGGCGGTCCATGCTGCCCGAGAGGTCGCCCGACCAAATGGCCTTCTTCTTGCTCCGCGCAAGCCCATTTCCCTCGGTTCGGCTCTCGAGCGGGAGCATGGCGGTCCATGCTGCCTGAGAGGTCGCCCGACTGAGTGGCCTTCTTCTTGCTCCGCGCAAGCCCTTTTCCCTCGGTTTGGCTCTCGGGCGGACGCATGGCGGTCCATGCTGCCCGAGAGGTCGCCCGACCGAGTGGCCTTCTTCTTGCTCCGCGCAAGCCCTTTTCCCTCGGATCGGCTCTCGGGCGGACGCATGGCGGTCCATGCTGCCCGAGAGGTCGCTCGACCGAGTGACCTTCTTCTTGCTCCGCGCAAGCCCTTTTCCCTCGGTTCGGCTCTCGGGCGAACGCATGGCGGTCCATGCTGCCCGAGAGGTCGCCCGACCGAATGGCCTTCTTCTTGCTCCGCGCAAGCCCTTTTCCCTCGGTTCGGCTCTCGGGCGGGCGCATGGCGGTCCATGCTGCCCGAGAGGTCGCCCGACCGAGTGGCCTTCTTCTTGTTCCGCGCAAGCCCTTTTCCCTCGGTTCGGCTCTCGGGCGGGCGCATGGCGGTCCATGCTGCCCGAGAGGTCGCCCGACCAAATGGCCTTCTTCTTGCTCCGCGCAAGCCCTTTTCCCTCGGTTTGGCTCTCGGGCGGGCGCATGGCGGTCCATGCTGCCCGAGAGGTCGCCCGACCGAGTGGCCTTCTTCTTGCTCCGCGCAAGCTCTTTTCCCTCGGTTCGGCTCTCGGGCGGGCGCATGGCGGTCCATGCTGCCCGAGAGGTCGCCCGACCGAGTGGCCTTCTTCTTGCTCCGCGCAAGCCCTTTTCCCTCGGATCGGCTCTCGGGCGGACGCATGGCGATCCATGCTGCCCGAGAGGTCGCCTGACCGAGTGGCCTTCTTCTTGCTCCGCGCAAGCCCTTTTCCCTCGGTTCGGCTCTCGGGCGGGAGCATGGCGGTCCATGCTGCCCGAGAGGTCGCCCGACCGAGTGGCCTTCTTCTTGCTCCGCGCAAGCCCTTTTCCCTCGGTTTGGCTCTCGGGCGGATGCATGGCGGTCCATGCTGCCCGAGAGGTCGCCCAACCGAGTGGCCTTCTTCTTGCTCCGCGCAAGCCCTTTTCCCTCGGATCGGCTCTCGGGCGGACGCATGGCGGTCCATGCTGCCCGAGAGGTCGCCCGACCGAGTGACCTTCTTCTTGGTCCGCGCAAGCCCTTTTCCCTCGATTCGGCTCTCGGGCGGGCGCATGGCGGTCCATGCTGCCCCGAGAGGTCGCCCGACCAAGTTGCCTTCTTCTTGCTCCGCGTAAGCCTTTTTCCCTTGGATCGGCTCTCGGGCGGAAGCATGGCGGTCCATGCTGCCCGAGAAGTCGCCCGACCGAGCGGCCTCATCCTTGCCTCGCGCAAAGCTCTTATTCAGCGGTTCTCGGACTGAGGCCCGGCGGTCTAGGCTTCCTGAAATGACACCCAACTGGGTAATCTTATTCCTGCTCTCCGCGACTCTTTTCCGATCGGCACCTGCAAGAACTCCTCGGCCAGAAAGCCGCATCCTCGTTTCACGCGGACTACACCCCTGGACCGATTCTAGGAAGGATACTCGGTAATGGTCGTCCTTAAAGGCTCCGTCTGATCACTCTTATACTCGCCTCGCAAACCCGGCGAAAGTAGGGCTGGCTCCTGGTTCGGCCCTCAACTAAAAGGCACCACCTCCCCCGGGCGCATCGCCCTAGACTCACAAGCGGGCTGGGGGGCAGCTAAACCCCCGCAAGCTACAATCCTTTAACTCAGCACACTTCATCGGGCTCTAGGATGGTCCAAGGGACCAGCTTAAGCTGGAGATGCCCTCCGGGCCCACTCAAGTAGGGGGCGCTAAGAAAGCATCGCCGGTGTCTAAGGCCCAAGTGGTCGAGGCGCCCCGACCCTAGCTTGGCGGGCGCCGCCTCCCCCACGAGGAGAGAACGGCCATCACCGCCATCATTTTGACCACCCACGCCCTGGCAACAAATATGCCTAAGAGTGCAAATACAAGAAGAAGTAGACAGTAAAAAGGGGAAAACAACATCTGTAACGGACAGTTGGGCCCTCGCCTACATCGGATAACAAAAGGAGGTTGAGTCTACCACTACGGGGCAGGCACCGAAGGTTGCGACGAAACTCCACTCGGCGCCTTCCCGCGCCCGTCACGAGCCGCCTGTGCCCTAGCCTTCCGAGCCTCATGATGCTCGCGCCTCTGCAGAAGGTTGCTTTGACAAGCCGCCAGTTCCTCTTCCTTGGCCTTCAAAGCGGCGAGGAACGTAGCAGCCGATTGGTTGGCCTCCAGGAGGTCCGCCTGGGCCTTAGCCAACGCTGAACGTGCCTGAAGTTCCCGAGTCAGGGCTTGGTGCTCGTTTCGCTCCAATTGAGCTAGTTGTTGATGCAGTTGGGTATCGGAGGCCCGAGCTGCGCTTAGCTCCGCCAGGCGATCTCGAAGCTGTGCCTCAGCATAGACGGCCCGCCCCTGAAGGGCCGCATTCTCAGAGCGCAGCACCTCCCAGACTTCCTCATTCGGCTGTGGCCGTGTGCAGTGAAGCTGGGCTTCCAGCGCCCCCCGACGGGACTCTAACTGACAAAGGGATCGATTTTGGGCGGCGAAGGAAACACCCATGTCATATAGGGCCCCGGTCACCTGCAAAAGAAGCAAAGGGTTAGTCAGGAAAAAGGCCGAGTAAGCAGGGGATATCAGAGGGACATACCCGACAGGCATCCGCAACCAGGCCATCGATGCGGGCGATGGGGTCCTGACGGTCGAAGGACCGAAGACCTTGGTATACGTGGTCGCTGAGGGGAGCGTGTAAGTAAACCACCCTAGCTGATCCTAGCGGCTCAGGATCCAGAAATTCATAGGCAGCAGAGGGATCCACTCGCGAGGGAAGAACGAGATGTATCAGGCGGAAATCCGGGGTTTGATCGAGAATGGAAGGAGAGGGGGCAACAGACACCCCGCCAGTCAAGCCAGCGGAGACAAGGGGGACGGAGGGGTGACCAGGCCCCAGGGCTGAGGTGACAGGGGCAAACGGTGTGGGTACAAAGGAAGCAGGAGCCCCTGGCAGAAGGGCAGGGTGAGGTCGGCCCTCCGGCTCGCTTGGAGGAGCAAGTTTGTGCGAAGGGGCCGCGGGCAAGGTGTCCCCGGCATCGGGGGGTACAAGGACAACCGGCGGCGCCACCGGCGGGCGGGCTCGCCACAGCAGAAGAAGAGGGAATCTCTCGAGAAGGGGCGAGCGCAGTGCCGGAGGTAGGTGAGCAGTCGCGGGACCGGTCTGGGTGACGATTGGGCCCCCGAGTGGAAGGATCTGAGGGTAAAATCTCGATATCAGAATCTAGCGCCTCCTCCCCTAACACCTCGCCCCTATCTACGGATGAGGCGGCGGTAGGGTTCGACGCCAGAGAAGGAGATGTCGGGGTGACTGGCGGAGCGGTATCGGAGGAAATAGGGACAGGCTCCGAAAGCAGGGCGGTCATCGCCGCCCTATTGTTGATGCAGTCTGGCCCTGATTGTTGTTTTGGTGTTGACACCGATTTTAGTTTAGGTGGATGATCATTGATTATGATTGAGTCCTGATCGAGGATCAGACATGGTATGGAAAATCCTAGTCTGGAGGGCTAGGTGTTGGAAAATCCTAACGTGGAGGGTTAGGTGTTGAAAATCCTAGTCTGGAGGGCTAGGTGTTGGAAAATCCTAACCTGGAGGGTTAGGTGTGAAAAATCCTAGCTTGGAGGGCTAGGTATTGGAAAAGTCCTAATTTGGAAGGGTTGGGTGAAAAGTCCTAGCTTGGAGGGCTAGGTGAAAAGTCCTAACTTGGAGGGTTAGGTGCAAATTCCCATCCTGGAGAATTAGGTGAAAAAGTCCTGGCTTGGAGGGTCAGGTACCTAGCTTGGAGGGCTAGGTTGGATGATGTTCTAACTCGGAAGGGTTGGGTGAAAAGTCCTAGCTTGGAGGGCTAGGTGAAAAGTCCTAACTTGGAGGGTTAGGTGCAAATTCCCAACTTGGAGGGTTAGATGGAAAAATCCTTAGCTTGGAGGGCTATGGTGGATGAATTCCTAGCTTGGAGGGCTAGGTTTGAGTCCTTGGATCGGTCTGGTGACCGATCAGGGACATTGGCACGCTGCTCCATTGTGGATCGGTCTAGTGACCGATCCAGCGATGTCTGATCGGACTGGTGACCGATCAGGGAGCACACAGTGAGGTTGGGAACCTACTGCGTGGCTCCTGATCGGACCGGTGACCGATCAGGGAGCAGGCTGCTTCCTCATTGCCTTGCTCCTGATCGGTCTGGTGACCGATCAGGGAGCGGACGGTGAGTGAGTTCCCTTGCTGATCAAAGTCCTGGATCGGTCCGGTGACCGATCAGGGATCTGATTAAAAAATCACTGTTCATCTTCCCTGATCGGTCTGGGTGACTGATCAGGCTTCATTCTGATCGGTCTGGTGACCGATCAGGCTTCACTCTGATCGGTCTGGTGACCGATTAGGCGTGTATAGCCGCGAGAGCTGGGAATCCCAGTGAAGCAGTGGATCGGTCTGGTGACCGACCCACATGCCCTGGATCGGTCCGGTGACCGATCACTTTAATTCAAATTGCGCTGTCAGACGCTCTGATCGCGTCTGACCGTATCCGATTTGCTGCCACTTACATCTGATATTTGATTTACTGTGTGATACACTGCTCTAACAGCTTGATTAAGCTGCAGGTGACAGGGGAGGATTCAAACACTCAAGGAGAGGTCAATGGAGGCTTTCCTTGGAGCAGGTTTGTCCGATTCTCCATTTCAGGTTGCAACGGCCGAGCTGCAGACTAGAGCCGAGACTGGGGCTTGGCTGAGGGGATCTCAGGAAGACCAGAGAGGGCTCAGTGATAGCTAGCGTTGGCAGTGTGGTAGCTGGAGGCTACGTAGGATGTTGTCACCTGGTGCTGTGTGGAGAATCAAAAGCGCGGAAGTTAGCTTCGTGGAAGCAGAGGTTCTTTGAGAGTTTGTGAAAACTGTCTTCTTGCTGCGCCTTGAGTTCTCCAATTCCAAGCTTGCTGTGTTCTTGAAGCTTCATTACTTTTGAGCAAGCTACTGATTTCGAGAAGCAATCATCCATTACTTGAGCGCTTGAAGGAGAGAACAAGGAGCTGGGAGTCCGACAGTGGGAAGACACGAAGAAGGGTTCTTGCGTGAGATCGCCACTGGGTGGAGCTCAGGGAAGCTTGCTGTGTTCTTGTCCTTGCTAAGTGTTTGAGTAAGATCCTTCTAGTTGTTTCTTTGTGCTTAAACTTTATCTGTGATTGAAACACTGTGGAGAGGTTTCTCCACCGAGAAGGAGGTTGCTTCTTATCCGGTGATAACCGGGGCTTGATCTGCCGATGATCAAGGGATCGCCCACCTTAAGGGCACGCCAAGGAGTAGGGGCAAGTTATCCCCGAACCTTGTAAACCCTCCTTGTTAGCGATCTTGCTAATTGTGGTTGTTTGTCTTCGGTTTCTGTTTTCGTTTACTGCACTGTTTCATTTCCTTTTGATTCTTCCGCTGTGCTACTGATAAGTTGAGTGCAGGAAATTTGTTAAGTTTCTAAGAAAAGTGATTGGCTATATTCACCCCCCCTCTCTAGCCATCTCGTTTCCAACACCTATATGCAGCCGACCTCTCTTTAGCCTCCGCCATGAGGAAGCCGCGCAGCATCCTGGAGAGAGCGCTGAGACACTAGGGGAGACGGTGGGAGGAAAAGGGGGAAGACGAATGGGTATGAAGAAAAGACAAAGGCGATGAAAGGGGACAATCGCCGTAGTCTATATGGGGGACAACAATTAATCACAGCCGTTGGTAAAAAGGTCGTAGGTGATGGCTAATCCTATGGCCGGGCAAAGAGGCATGGACAGGAAATACGAAAAGACAGTGAAGGGTCGTTCCGCTGCCCAAGACAGAAGGGCGATAGTCTGGCGCCTGAAGAGCCCATAATTGTGAGACACGTGGCCCTAAATGAGCCGGGTGTTCGGAAGGAAGATAGCTAAATCGTCAGCCTAGTTACTCGAACGGGAAGGAAATAAGGATAACCACAACTCCCACGGGCCAGCTCCCGCTAATCCCTTGGCTCGAGTCCCGAGTAGACGCGTGGCGGCCCACGCTCCCCGGGTCCCACTCGGCCAAGAGGCCAAGACTCTCACGGGTCAGCTCCCGCTAATCCCTTGGCTTGAGCCCAGAGCGGACGCGTGGCAGCCGACGCTCCCCGGGTCCCACTCGGCCAAGAGGACAAAGCTCCCGCAGGCTACTTACCTCTAGGCCTCTCTGCCATAGGCTCTGATCAAAGGACTGGACCCTCGCGCTAGGACACAAATCGGGGTCCCATGCACACCCCACAAAGGCCAACGACCCTCGCCAACAGGCACTAGAAAGGGGACATCCCTCCTGCGGCCTGGAATCGTGCTCTTCAATAATTGTTGCGCCTGACTCACCCACACACCCACTACGGTCGAAATGAAACACAACTCAAGGAAGCAACAAGGAAAGTCACACTTAAAGGCTTAGTCGTTTTACAAAAATCAGGGCAGGAAGCCCCTTGTGCACAGAAAATAGGAAATGCAGAGACACTCACCTCACTTGAAGGGCCGATCGACCACGTTGGGCAGGTCCTTGCATAGGTCGGGGAGCCAAACTGTGTCGGGGGGCATATCAGGGGGTAAACACCCACCAAGCCTGAGCTGACGAACTACGTTAAGGCCATGTTGCATCATCACATCCATGAACCGCCGGGAGATCTCGGCAGTATGGGTCGGAGCATTCAGACACGTCGATTGGTGGGTCTCTAATCGACCCGCTTCAGTCTGTTTATAGGCGCACAGCTACGCTAGCTCAGCCTGTAGGGCAGCCTAGGACGCCTGCCGTTCACAAAGTTCCCCTAGTTCTACCTGAGCCGCGTCCCAAGCTGGACGGAGGCCCCGTAAATCCTGGAGTTGGTTCCTAAGTGAATCTATCTTGCGCTTCTCAGCCGCCAGCTGCGCCTGAAGGGCCGAAATCTCCTCGTTGGCCCAGTGGAGATATGACCTGGCCCTCAGGAGCTCCGTTTGTAACTCGCCCTTGCGCTTGCGATCGTGGAGGTGAGCTTGTTCGACCTGGATCACCCGCTCTTGCGCTCGGACCACCTCGGCATCGACAGCAGCGATCTGAGCTTTGGCGATCTCTAGCTCCTCCTGGGTCTGGCGCAACATGTCCTGGAGGCCGACAGCCTCTGCCATCAAGTCGTTCAACGAATCGTCATCTGAAGTCAGCTGGGTGTGGCGAAGCCGAGCCTTAAGGTCTTCCACACGCCTCTCAGCACGACACCGGACCTTGACGTGAGTCAGCATAGCTACACTCATGCTGTAGCTCTGGGACCAAGACTGCAAGAAACAAACTTGTCAGCCAAAAAAGGAATAAGGCACGCCCCCAACCAATGGACACATACCTGGGTAGCCAAGGCCATGAAGTCGTCCGCCCCGACAGGGGGGCTCACCGAGCCACTTGCCCGCAAGCCAGCCATGAACTTGTCCGAGATCGGACTATACAGCCGGACGTCCCTCGACCGCATGGAGGCAGTGCCGATCGGCGGGGTCATGCTCAGACGCCGGTCAGATAACAAGGGTGACAACTGAAGGATCGTCTAGGCGTGCTAGAGGGGGGGTGAATAACACTTTTTCTCGTTTTGGATCTCTACAGAATTGTTAGCGCAGCGGAAACAATAATATGCAAAGTAAATAAGAAATAAACAATGCTAACAACCTGATTTACTTGGTATCCACCCCGGTCGGGTGACTAATCCAAGAATCCTTCGGTGGATCAACCCCCGGATAACCTCCGGCTAGATCTGTCGCTCCTTGTGGGTGGAGAAACCTCACCACAACACTTCGGACGCTCTCTGATCACAATAGACTACTAACCCACTTTATCCAAGCGAGTTTCGTCAAGCGAGTTAGTAGGAAACGAGCCCCTTTAAATAGGCTCGAATCTGAAACAGTCGCTACCAGTCGACTGCCCCTGGGGCAGTCGACTGGTCCCACTCAGATCCGACCGTTACAACACAACGTTCGAATCTGCCAGCCTGTTTCAGCCTATACCAGTCGACTGCCCCTGGGCCAGTCGACTGGTACACACCTAAGCCTAGGGTTTTACTCCCGAGTACAAATCTCTCCGCACTCAAACCCTCTCGGCTTAGCCCCTGAGTACACACATTCATACTCAGACCCTTACAACTCAGTTGACTCTTCACGAGCAGTCTTGACTGTTGCCTTCACGCTCTCTTCATCTTTGGCCCTCGTCCCTCGGATGCGCACGCAAGCCTCCAGCTTGCCTGCATGCCACCCTTCACGTACGCCTCGAAGTCCGCGTCCCTCAGCTCATCATCTCTGCTATCCAACGGTCCCTCAGATGCGCACACAAACCTCCAGCTTGCCTCCATGTCATCCTTCACCTGAAGACATCAACCAAGTCCACGTGTACCTGTGCACCTGCACACTCATGTACCCATATGAGAACAACACAGATCCTAACTTAGCCATATTGCCCATACATCAAAATATCATGATCCTCCAGATCATCTCAGGGCCGATTGCCCCAACAATCTCCCCCTTGTTGATGTGTGGCAATATGTTAAGTTAGGTAAACATATAGTAATAACAATAGCAAAAGCAATTGAAATTCAAGCATAACACACAAGAGGCAAACTCCCCCTTAACCTATGCTTTCTCCCAAATTTCAATTCATATTGTTAATCCCAAGTTAAGTTCTCCCAACTTAACTCTAAAATCACATAGCCAAACCTAAGTTAAATTCCAACCCAAACCTAACTTAATACTCAAGTTCTCCCCCTTTGACACCATCAAAAGATTGCCCCAAGCAACCCAACCCTTGATGTCAAATAGAACTTAACCCTATTTCTGAAAAACCCTTCAGAAATCACAAAGAAACATGCTGCCCACACTACCAGTTGACTGCCCCCAGGGCAGTTGACTGATACGACAGGTTTCAAAATTTCAGCCGAAATTCAAAAATGAATAAAAAATTCTAAAAAATCTGAAAAAATATGAAACTTTGCAAGCACGATTGTTAAGGTATTCCCTACCCGAGAAAAATTTGGTTCATGAAAAATATCAACCGTGCTTGACTTTTGGTACAAACTCAAAAATTCCCAAATAAAACCAACTTTGTATCAACCTAGAGTTCTAATCATGGTATCCTATACTTGTCATTCTCTAGTAACTCTATTGGACATTCAAAATGATTCCCAAACTCCCCTTTTTCATATAATGTATCCATTTTGACAAGATCTCCTCCTTATTTTCTCTTGAGTCTAAAAGAATATTCCTTTTATATAGGAAATCATTATTTGATTTGCAACCAAACCATGTTAGATGATAGACAATATAAAACTTTCAAATCATATCATGAACACATAAATAAAAAGCATAATAAAAGCATCCATTAGCACTTAAAAAAATTTCAAGGAAATTTCAAAATAGCATCTAGTCATGATAACACTTCAATACCTCAATAGAAACATAGTAAAACAAGTCACATGTCATAAAAACTACAAAATGAAGTAATACATAGAATCTAAAATAGTATCTAGGGCCAACGCCCCGAAATCATCCACATAAATACAACCATCAGAATATAAAGCGTTTGAGAGGTATAAGAAAACATCAAGACAAAACACTCTCAACACTGGAATCACTCTCAACAGCTGCATCCACTGGTCAGAAGTACATGTGGTCGTCACCGTCTGGAGGAGGAGGGGGAGGAGCAGGAGGACCCTGATAGGCGAGATGCCACTGCTGCATCATCTCGTACATCTCATCTTGACAGCTGGTCATCCTATCAACTTTTGCTTCAAGCCTCTGCTCCGTCTACTGGCATCCGTGAATGTCCTCGCGGATGACGTGAACATCCTCCCGGAGCCCATGAACATCTGCCTGGAGCTGGGTAATCTCTGCACGGGTGACCAGCTCGGTGGGCTCCTCATCTGCATCAGCGGCCTCTGGGCGCTCCCTCCAAACAAATGCTCCCTGTCTACACTCAATTCCTGCTAAGGACAATTGGCGCGTGCCAATTTGATCATAGTCCTTTGACAGGTGCCTCACCTGACCACTGGTGACACGAATGCCAAATCGTAGCTGGAAGAACTCAGTCAACATGTGGCAGAAAGGCATATAGATTTTCCCATTAACACTCTGGGAAAAGTGACAAATGGAGGTAAAAACATGCAACGACACATCTATGTCCAGCCGTCTCTCAAGAGCATACATCATCACTAAGTGAGGCAATCTAATCCTTGCCCTCCCCTTAGTAACAATGGGTAGGATGCACTCTACCACAATCTTATACAGAACATGGCTAAATGGACTCATGGGCTTTGCATCAAAGGTACGCTCAGATTCATGCCTATGTCTTCTAAAATAGTGCAGATGAATCTGATCAATGGTGATGTTTTGAAACTCAAGCGGCTCAATGACATTGGGAAAATAGGTGTTGACATTGTTTGACGCCCGACACTCTAAGAAACTGGCTAGAATCATGGCTGTGAAGGGAATGGTAACGCCGGCTACTCTTGATTCATAAATATTATTTTCTGAATCAACACAAGTCAAATTTGCAAAGAACTCTTTGCATAGATCAATGTTAATGTCATGTTGGCAATATACCAATTGTTCTATGCCAAAGTGAGTCACCATCTCAATAATTTGTGGCGCTTTATCCTCGAAATAGGTTTTGTTAAGATACCGACAAGGCAATGGAACAAACTCATTCTCCTCGAACCTCTTTTTGCACTCTAAGCTCCTAAATATCGACTCTTCTGGAGCTTGGGGACCTGGTCGGGATGAACCCTCACCCTTAGACCTCTTAGACACAACCCTAATATACCAAACACATGCATGCATACCAAGAAAACCCCCAAAAAGGGAAAATCCAAAAAAAAACACAAAACATTATATTAGTATCCATACAAGGTTCAAATGAAGAAATAAACCTCAAATCATCATACCTCTTGGCTACTCTTTTCATGTTTTCGGTTTTGAGAAAATGGCTTGAGAAGAGGGGTTTTCCACCAACCCTAGAGATAGATCGGAGTTAGGGGAGGCCTTAGAGACTGATTTTAGGGCTTGAAAAGGCCTAAGATCGAAGAAGGAGCTCAAGAGAGGTGATGATCGCCGGGAAATCGCCAAAACCCTAGAGTTTGGCTTTCTCCCGGCGCGCCCTTTCCTTTTATAAAACCCGCGCACCAGTCGACTGCCCCTGCGGCAGTCGACTGGGCCAAACGTAATTACATTCTGTGGGTTTTGCCAGTCGACTGGCCTCCAGCCAGTCGACTGGTGTCTGATGTTCTGAATTTCAGATTTTCAGTCCGAACTTCAGAAATGCCTAACTAATTCACAAATTCCCAAAAATTATGAAACTTCATGGATGGATTTGTGGATCCTAGGTCTACTTGGGAAAAATATAATTTCAACAAAATTATCCCAATTTCCAAGATTGGTACAAACTTCAAGTTTCTTTAAAATGTATCATGAAACCTTTCCCAAAAGTTCTAATTTTGACCTTACCTTGATGCTTCTTCCCATACTCATTCATAATCCATTCTTAGCATCAATTTATATGGTAGTTAGACATTAAAACCACTTTCTCTATTAAAATCCTCATTTCTTCCTTTTACTCCATAATTCTCCCTTTAGTGTGCCAATTCTCTAGGACTAAGACCAACCCTAGCCTTTTAAGCCTCTTGGCACACCCTATAGTCCTCTTCAATCTCCTAGAAGGAAACCACCTGAGATCCATTGACCATGGAATCCATTTTGGCTTCTAGAGCTTTCCCTCGAGCTCCTAACCCTAGTTACCTCCCTAGGCAACTCTTCTACAAAGGCAAGACCACACCGGTGCTCCTCCGGTGCCTCTTGACCTTCCACTATTACTCTCTTAATCCTATAGACCTTTTCTTTGGTCAATTTCTTTTCTTTTCCTTTAAATGACTTTTCCTTGCCATTTTTGACTTTTTCTCTACCATAGTTATAGGGCATCCTTGAATATGATACTTGATCAACATTAGCCCTCCTAGAATGGTATCCTAAACCCGGCCTACCATTCCTATGATTTTGGTCCTTTGAGATCATGTTCACATCCTTAGCCCCTTGAATAACTCTACCTAGGTTTCTTTCTAATTGATCAAGTTTTGCTCTTAAAACTTGATTTTCCTTTTCTAACTTCCTAATCTTAGGATCACTAGATCTAATTTGATCATTTCTAGGTTTACCTATTTTTCTAGGCATGTTTCTTCCTTTCTTAGAGTTTATGCCTTGGTCCTTATTCCTAGAGTTCCTAGATTTATCATGAAGCATGGAATTGTTGGTGTTTTGGCATACAAACTTGTTTCTGTTCCTATCATGATATTTAAAACCAAACACACGCATGGACACATAATTGTTATTAATTCTATCATTTATACAAGCATTTTGAGCATTCATGGAAGAATTTGAAGCATAAGTAGAGTTAGATGTTACCTTCCTTACCCTTGAGGCTCCCCCTTGATGAGTGCTCTTCTTTCTTTCTTCTTTCTCCCATTTCCTAAGATGCTCCATCTTCTTGAGCTCTCGACTTTTTGGACATTTTGTGTGGTAGTGCCCGAGCTCCCCGCATGTGAAACATCGAATTCTCCTTTTTTTGTTTTGAGCTTCCTCATTCCTACAACCCATGCTAGTTTTAAATTGAATTGATTTAGACTTAGGAATTACTTCCTTTTTACCTAGTGGGCACTTATCCTTGTAGTGGCCCTTTTTGTTGCAACCAAAGCATACGATATGCTCTTTTGATTTAGCCTTGGTGGATGTGGAAGTCTTTTCTTGCTCTTGTGTGGATGAGGGTCTCTCCTCCCCCTCAACCCTTGATATTGATACCTCTTCTTCTTCCTCTCTTGATGAGGTGATTGGCTCCTCACTCGAGTTTTCAACTTCACTTGATGAACTTGACACTTCCCCTTCATTTTGATCTTCTTGGACACTTGAGCTTACTTCTTCAGACATTTCAACTAATTTAGCTTGTGAAGGGTTCTTGTGAAGTTCTTCTAGTTTGCTCCATAATTCACACGCATTTTTATATTCTCCTACACAACTCAACACATTTTTAGGCAAAATATCAATCAAAACATTGATTACCTTTTCGTTTGCCCTAGATTGCTCTCGTTGTTCATTCGTCCAATATCTAGGCCGAAGCCTCTTGCCATGCTTGTCTCTCGAATTTCAAAGGGGTCTTCAATCATCATTCTACACTCCCAATCCATCCCTAGCCAATTTTCCATCCTTGCCTTCCAATGGCCGAATTCTTCATGATTGTAGGATGGTGGTGTGTTGATGTCTTCCCCCAACTTATCTTCCATATTTCCCTCTAGCTTTGCTTTGCTCCCTTGGCGGTTATTCCAATCAAGAGCGGTCCTTGCTCTGATACCAACTGAAGGATCGTCTAGGCGTGCTAAGGGGGGGGGTGAATAGCACTTTTTCTCGTTTTGATCTCTACAAAGTCGTTAGCGCAGCGGAAATAATAATATGCAAAGTAAATAAGAAATAAACAATGCTAACAACCTGATTTACTTGGTATCCACCCCGGTCGGGTGACTAATCCAAGAATCCTTCGGTGGATCAACCCCCGGATAACCTCCGGCTAGATCTGTCGCTCCTTGTGGGTGGAGAAACCTCACCACAATACTTCGAACACTCTCTGATCACAATAGATACTAACCCACTTTATCCAAGCGAGTTAGTAGGAAACGAGCCCCTTTAAATAGGACTTGAATATGAAACAGTCGCTACCAGTCGACTGCCCCTGGGGCAGTCGACTGGTCTCACTCAGATCCGACCGTTACAGCACAACGTTCGAATCTGCCAGCCTGTTTCAGCCTATACCAATCGACTGCCCCTGGGCTAGTCGACTGGTACACACCTAAGCCTAGGGTTTTACCCCCGAGTACAAATATCTCCGCACTCAAACCCTCTCGGCTTAGCCCCTGAGTGCACACACTCATACTCAGACCCTTACAACTCAGTTGACTCTTCACCAGCAGTCTTGATTGTTGCCTTCATGCCCTCTTCATCTTTGGCCCTCGTCCCTCGGATGCACACGCAAGCCTCCAGCTTGCCTCCATGCCACCCTTCACGTACGCCTCGAAGTCCGCGTCCCTCGGCTCATCATCTCTGCTATCCAACGGTCCCTCAGATGCGCACGCAAACCTCCAGCTTGCCTCCATGCCATCCTTCACCTGAAGACATCAACCAAGTCCACGTGTACCTGTGCACCTGCACACTCATGTACCCATATGAGAACAACACAAACCCTAACTTAGCCATATTGCCCACACATCAANCCATGCGTACCTGTACACCTGCACGCTCATGTACACATGTGAGAACAACACAAACCCTAACTTAACCATATTGCTCACTCATCAAAATATCATGATCCTCCAGATCATTTCAGGGTTGATTGCCCCCAACAATCTCCCCCTTTTTGATGTGTGGCAATACGTTAAGTTAGGTAAACATATAGCAATAACAACAGCAAAAAGGAATCGAAATTCAAGCATATCACACAAGAGGCTACCTCCCCCTCAACCTATGCTTTCTCCCAAATTTCAATCCTTATTGTTAATCCCAAGTTGGAATTAAGTTCTCCCAACTTAACACTAAAGTCACAACCAAGCCTAAGTTAAGTTTCATCCCAAACCTAACTTAACACCCAAGTTCTCCCCCTTTGACACCATCAAAAGATTGCCCCAAGCAACCCAACCCTTGATGCCAAATGGAACTCAACCCTGTTTCTGAAAACCCCTTCAGAAATCACAAAAACTCATTCTACCCACACTACCAGTCGACTGCCCCCAGGGAAGTCGACTGATACGATAGGTTTCAAATTTCAGCCGAAATTCAGAAACGAATAAAAAATTTCAGAAAATCTGGAAAAATATGAAACTTTGCAAGCACGATTGTTAAGGTATCCCCTACCCGAAAAAAATTTGGTTCATGAAAAACATCAATCGTGCTTGACTTTTGGTACAAATTCAAAAATTCCCAAATAAAACCAACTTTGTATCATCCTAGGGTTCTAATCATGGTATCCTATACTTATCATTCTCTAGAAACTCCATTTGTCATTCAAAATGATTCCCAAATTCCCTTCTTTCAAATGGATATTCTCATTGTGACACTAACTCCCCCTTTTTGACTTGTGAGTCCAAATGATCATTCCTTTGATATAGGAAATCATTATTTGATTTACAACCAAATCATATTAGACAATATAAGACTATGCAAATTTCACATTATATCATGAAGCCTATATGCAATGATCCTAAAGGAGCCAAAACGTTTTAGTAATAGATTAGGACTTAAAAACAACACATTATCAAAACAAGACACAAGCTTAATATGATAGCAAAAGGAAAGTGCATAATACTTGGAGTCACAAAAGAAGTCAATAACCATCAAAACAGTATCATGGGCCAACAGGCTAGAAGTCAACCGAATAAGTACAATCATCAAAGTGAGGAGTGTTTGAGAGATATAATATAACAACTAATGATAATACTCTCAACACTAAAACACTTCCAAGATCTGCGTCATCTGATCAGAAGAACATGTTCCCGTCACCGCCTGGGGGAGGAGGAGGAGGAGGAGCCTGATAGGCAAGATGCCACTGCTGCATCATCTCGTATATCTCATCTTGGCGGTTGGTCATCCGATCAACTTTTGCTTCAAGCCTCTGCTCCGTCTGCTGGCATCCGTGAATGTCCTCACCAATGGTATGAACATCTGCCTGGAACTGGGTAATCTCTGCTCGGGTGACCAGCTCGTCGGGCCCCTCATCTGCATCGGCGGCCTCTGGACGCTCCCTCCAAGCAAATGCCCCCTGTCTAAACTCAATCCCTGCTAAAGATAATTGGCGGGTGCCATATTGATCATACTCCTTGGACAGGTGTTTCACTTGACCACTGGTGACACGAATACCAAATCGTAGCTGGAAGAACTCAGTCAACATGTGGCAAAAGGGCATGTAAATTTTCCCATTGACACTCTGGGAAAAATGACAAATGGAGGCAAACACATGCAATGACACATCTATGTCCAATCGTCTCTCAAGAGCATACATCATCACTAAGTGAGGCAGTCGAATCCTTGCTCTCCCCTTAGTGACAATGGGTAGAATACACTCTACAATAATCTTATACAGAACATGGCTAAATGGACGCATGAGCTTTGCATCAAAGGTGCGCTCAGATTCATGTCTATGTCTTCTAAAATAGTGCAGATGAATCTGATCAATGGTAATGTTTTCAAACTCAAGCGGCTCAATGACATTTGGAAAATAGGTGTTGACATTGTTTGATGCCTGACACTTTAAGAAACTGGCTAAAATCATGGGTGTGAAAGGAATGGTAACGCCGGCTACTCTTGATTCATAAACATTATTGTCTGAATCAATATAAGTTAAATTTGCATAGAACTCCTTGCATAGATCAGTGTTAATGTCGTATTGGCAATAAACCAATTATTCTATGCCAAAATGAGTCACCATCTCAATAATTTGTGGCGCATTATCCTCAAAATAGGATTTGTTAAGATACCGACAAGGCAACACAACAAACACATTCTCCTCGAACCTCTTCTTGCACTCCCGGCTCCTAAATATTGACTCCTCTGGAGCTTGGGGACCTGGTCGGGATGAACCCTCACCCCTAGACCTTTTAGACACAATCCTAATATACCAAACACATGCATGCATACCAAGATAACCCCCCAAAAGAGAAAATATCAAAGAAAACATACACAAAACATCATATTAGTATCAATGCAAAGTCTAAATGGAGAAATGAACCTTAAATCATCATACCTCTTGACTGCCTTTTTCATGTTTTTCGGTTTTGAGAGACTGACTTGAGAAAAGAGGTTTTCCACCAACCCTAGAAGTAGATCGGAGTTAGAGGAGGCCTTAGGGACTGATTTTAGGGCTTGAAGCGGACTTAGGACGCAAGGGGAGTTGAGAGGAAGAGAAAATCGCCGAGAATAAGTAGCCAAAACCCTAGGTTTGACTTTCCCGACGCGCCCTTTCCTTTTATAAAACCCGCGCACCAGTCGACTGCCCTTGGCCAGTCGACTGGGCCAGAGTGTAATTACATTCTGTGGGTTTTGCCAGTCGCCAGTCGACTAGTGTCTGATGTTCTGAATTTTAGCTTTTCAGTCCGAATTTCAGAAATGCCTAACTAATTCCACAAATTCCCAAAAATTCTGAAATCTTGTGAGGATATTTGTGGATCCTATATTTACTTGGAAAAAATATAGTTTCAGTCAAAGTCATCCCAAATCCCACGATTGGTACAAATTTTGAATTTCTCTAGAATGTATCATGAAACCCTTTCCCAAAAGTTGTAATTCGGACCTTACCTCGATACTTTCTCCCATACTTATTCATAATCAATCCTTAGCATCGAGTTATATGGTATTTAGGCATTAAAATTGATTTTTCTCAAGCAAACCCCCAATTTTACCTTTTTCCTTATAATTTTCCTTCTAGTGTGCCAATTCTCTAGGATTAAGACTAACCTTAGCCTTTTAAACCTCTGGGCACACTCTGTGGTTCTGTTAAATCCCCTAGAGGAAACCACCTGAGATCCATTGACCATGGAACCCATTTTGACTTCCAGAACTCTCCCTTGAGCTCCTAGCTCTAGTTACTTCCTTAGATAACTCTCCTGCAAAGACAAGACCACACCGGTGTTTCTCTGGGGCTTCTTTACCTTCCATTATCACTCTCTTAACCCTATAGACCTTTTCCTTGGTCAATTTCTTTTCTTTTCCCTCAAATGACTTTTCTTTGCCATTTTTGACTTTTTCTCTACCATAGTTGTAAGACATCCTTGAATATGATACCTTATTGACATTAGCCCTTCTAGAACGGTATCCTAAACCCGGCCTACCATTCTTATAATTTTGGCCTTTTGATATCATGTTCAATTCCTTGGACCCTTGAATTACTCTACCATGGTTTCTTTCCAACTCATCAAGTTTTGCTCTTAACGTTTGGTTTTCCCTTTCTAACTTCCTAACCTTAGGATCACTAGACCTAATTTGATCATTTCTAGGTCCACTTATTTGTCTAGACACTTTCTCCTTTCTCTTAGGGTTTATGCCTTGGTCCTTAGCTCTAGAATTTCTAGATTTATCATGAAACATAAAATTCTTGGTATTTTGGTATACAAAATTGTTTCTACTTCTATCGTGATATTTAAAACCAAAAACATGCATGGGCACACAACTATTATTAATTCTATCATTCAAACAAACATTTTGAGCATTCATTGAAAAGTTTGAAGCATGAGTAGGGTTAGAGGGTACCTTGAGGGTACCTTCCTTACCCTTGGCGCTCCCCCTTGATGAGTGCTCCTCTTTCTTTCTTCTTTCTCCCATTTCCTAAGATGCTCCATCTTCTTGAGCTCTTTACTTCTTGGACATTTTGTATGATAATGCCCGAGCTCCCCGCATGTGAAACACCGAATCCTCTTTCTTTTGTTTTGTACTTTCTCATTCCTACAATCCATATTAGATTTAAATTGAATGGATTTGGGCTTAAGAATTACCTCCTTTTTACCTAGTAGACACTTGTCCTTGTAGTGCCCCTTTTTATTACAACCAAAGCATATAATATGCTCTCTTGACTTAGCTTTGATGTAGGTGGAAGTCGTCTCTTGCCCATGTGAGGATGAGGGTCTCTCCTCCCGCTCAACACTTGAAATTGCCATTTCTTCTCCCTCTTCGAATGGAATCGGTGCTTCTCCACTTACTTCTTCCACTTTTCTTGACAATTCAACTTCTTTTTCATCTTCTTTAATACTTGAGTCGATTTCCTCAACTTCTTCCACTCTTTGAGTTGATGTAGGGTTCTTATGAATTTCTTCCAACTTATTCCACAATTCGCATGCATTTGAATATTTCCCTATATTACTCAAAACATGGTTAGGCAACATATTAATTAAAATATTTATTACCTTCTCATTCTCATTGGCCCTAGCTTGTTCTTGTTGTTCACTTGTCCAATATCTAGGGCGAAGCCTTTTGCCATGCTTGTCCTTGAGGATTTCGAATGGGTTTTCAATAGTCATTCTACACTCCCAATCCATCCCGAGCCACATCTTCATTCTATCTCTCCAATAGTCAAAATTTTCATGCTCATATGATGGTGGTGAGTTGATATCGTCACCCAACATGTTTTCCATGGCCCTTACCCTCTAGCAAGCGCTCCCTCGACGGTTAGTCCGATCAAGAGCGGTCCTGGCTCTGATACCAACTGAAGGATCGTTTATGGTGTGCTAGAGGGGGGGTGAATAGCACTTCTTTGTCGTTTTTGTTGATGCAGTCTGGCCCTGATTGTTGTTTTGGTGTTGGCACCAATTTTAAGTTTAAGTGGATGATTATTGATGATGATTAAGTCCTGATCGGGGATCAGGCATGGTATGGAAAATCCTAGCTTGGAGGGCTAGGTGTTGGGAAAATCCTAACCTGGAGGGTTAGGTGTTGAAAAGTCCTAACTTGGAGGGCTAGGTGTGTGAAAGTCCTAATTCGGAAGAGGTGGGTGAAAAGTCCTAGCTTGGAGGGCTAGGTGAAAAGTCCTAACTTGGAGGGTTAGGTGCAAATTCCCATCTTGGAGAATTAGGTGAAAAAGTCCTGGCTTGGAGGGTCAGGTCCTAGCTTGGAGGGCTAGGTTTGGAAAAGTCCTAATTCGGAAGAGGTGGGTGAAAAGTCCTAGCTTGGAGGGCTAGGTGAAAAGTCCTAACTTGGAGGGTTAGGTGCAAATTCCCATCTTGGAGAATTAGGTGAAAAAGTCCTGGCTTGGAGGGTCAGGTCCTAGCTTGAAGGGCTAGGTTTGAGAAAGTCCTAATTCGGAAGGGTTGGGTGAAAAGTCCTAGCTTGGAGGGCTAGGTGAAAAGTCCTAACTTGGAGGGTTAGGTGCAAATTCCCAACTTGGAGAGTTAGGTGAAAAATCCTTAGCTTGGAGGGCTAAGGTGGATGAAAACTTAGCTTGGAGGGCTGAGTTTGAGTCCCTGGATCGGTCTGGTGATCGATCAGGGAGTTGGCACGGTGCTCCTTCGTGGATCGGTCTGGTGACCGATCCAGCGATGGCTGATCGGTCTGGTGACCGATCAGGGAGTATGTGTTTCACTCACTGCACAGCTCCTGATCGGTCTGGTGACCGATCAAGGAGCGAACAGTGAGTTGAGTTCGCCTACTGATCAGGCTCTTATCGGTCTGGTGACCGATCAAAGACTTAGGACTTAATTTTCCAACTTACTGTTCACTCAGACCTGGACCGATCAGGATGGAGCCTAATTGGTCTGGAAGCAGCCTGATTGGTCTGGTGACCGATCAGGCTGGAGCCTGATTGGTCTGGTGACCGATCAGGCTGGAACCTGGATTGGTCTGGGGACCAATCAGGAGTATGCAGAAGACTGCTGGATCGGTCTGGTGACCGATCAGGGTCCTTCCTGATCGGTCTGGTGACCGATCAGGCGCAGAACTTTAATTCAAATACGCTGTCAGAAGCTCTGATCGCGTCTGTTTTCACTGCCGATTCTCTGCTACATCGCTGCTTATGTTTGATATGCATTGCTAAGCTTCTATTGGAGTGTGCAGGCTTTACAGGGATGATTCAAACATTGGAGGAGAGTCAATGGGAGGCTTTCCTTGGAGCAGGTTTGTTTGTTTCTCCTTCTCAGGTTTCAACGGCAACTGGAGCAGCTGGCGACTGACGGAGACTCAGCTGGAGAGGAGGTCTTCAGTGGACTGAGTGCTCAGGGAGGTCAGTGGGTTCAGGCTGGCTCAGTGGATGCTGACGAAGATTGTGATGGTGAGCAGAGCTTAAGAGACAAAGCTGGATGCAGAGGAGCGGTGGCGAACAAGACAGAAACTTGGGAAGTTTGGCTGGGCTGTGTTCGTGCTCTCTGTTGCTTTGTGTTTGAGCTTTCTTGTACATCTTTGTGAGCTTGTCTTCTCGAGTGTCTCGTGTGCTTAACTTATATCTTCTTGAAATCACTTGTGGAGAGGTTTCTCCACCGAGAAGGAGGCTGCTACTATCCGGAGTTCACCGGGGCTTGATCTGCCGACGATCAAGGGATTGCCCACCTTACAGGCACGCCAAGGAGTAGGGGCAAGTTATCCCCGAACCTTGTATATCGCTGTGTCTACTGGTTTGCTCATTTTGTGTTGATTTCTGTTCTTCATTTCTGTTTCTGCATCTTGTCTTCCGCTGCTAACATTTAAGTGCAGAAACTTGAAAAGAAAGCGATTTTTGTGTCCGGCTATATTCACCCCCCCTCTCTAGCCATCCCGTCTCCAACAGTTTTAATCTCTACAAAGTAGTTAGCACAATGGAAACAATAATATGCAAAGTAAAGAAGAAATAACAATGCTAACAATACCAGATTTACTTGGTATCCACCCCGGTCGGGTGACTAATCCAAGAATGCGTTGGTGGATCATTCCCCGGATAACCTCCGGCTATCACGCGTCGCTCCTTGTGGGTGAAGAAACCTCACCACAACACCTCGAACGCTGTGTGAACACAATAGACTACTAACCGGCTTTATCCAAGCAGGTTTCGTCAAGAAAGATAGTAGGAAATGAGCCCCTTTAAATAGGGCTCGAATCTGAAACAGTCGCTACCAGTCGACTGCCCCTGGGGCAGTCGACTGGTCCCACTCAGATTTGACCGTTACAATACAACGTTCAAATCTGCCAGGCTGGTTCAGTCACCACCAGTCGACTGCCCATGGGCTAGTCGACTGGTACACACCTAAGCCTAGGGTTTCACTCCCGAGTACAAGTCTCTCTCGCACTCAAACCCTCCCGGCTTAACTCCTGAGTATAAGCCCACATACTCAGACCCTTACCTACTTAGTTGACTCTTCACTAGCAGCCTTGACTGTCGCCTTCACGCCCCTCTTCATCTTCGGCCCTTGTCCCTCGGATGCGCACGCAAGCCTCCAGCATGCCTCCATGCCACCCTTCACGTACGCCTTGAAGTCCGCGTCCCTCGGCTCATCATCCCTGCTATCCAATGGTCCCTCAGATGCGCACGTAAGCCTCCAGCTTACCTCCATGCCATCCTTCACCTGAAGACGTCAACCAAGTCCATGAGTACCTGTACACCTGCACGCTCATGTATATATGTGAGAACAACACAAACCCTAACTTAACCATATTGCCCACTCATCAAAATATCATGATCTTCCAGATCATTTCAGGGCTGATTGCCCCAACAAAGAAGTCCTGGTCAAGGATTGGGCAAGAAGACCTGACCGAAAGTCGGGCAAAGAAGTCCTGGTCGAGGACTGGGCAAGAAGTCCTGGCAAGGGGCTAGGCACCGAAGACCTGACCGGAAGTTGGGCAAGAAGACCTGACCGAAAGTTGGGCACGAAGACCTGGTCAGGTGGATTGGGCAAAAGTCCAACCGGAGGAGCCGGTTGGCAAAAGGTAAACTCTCCTGAGAGGAGTAGGTGAGGACGCGCTCCCCGTCGAGGGAATAGTAGGCGTCGGTTCGACCTAAGGTTCCATTTGGGAGACCCGAACTCAGAACCAAGACAGCTACGACTATAAATAATGACTAACACTCTTGCTTGGTTTGTTTTGGAACTAACCTTTGTTACAGAGACCGAAGGATTGTGTTTCTACAGCTCAGACACCCCAAAGGAGTAGGGTGGTTCACTGGGCTAGGCGCCCGGGAGGTCACGGGCGCCCAAGGTCAAGGCCAAAAACTGCCAAGAAGCAATACTGCTTCGAACCACACTGAGCTAGGCGCCCAAGAGGTCCCGGGCGCCCAAGGTCAAAGCCAAAGCGGCCATCGAAGCAAATCCGCTACGAAGCCAATGGACCAGGTCAACCCAGGCGCCTAAGAGATCCCGGGCGCCCCAGTTAGCCCAGGTGCCGAGTCGAAGGGGATAAGCGCTGACCGAGCTCCGGATTGAGGTTCTTAAAGGTGAAGGCACTTGTCAGGTACCCCAATGAATCAGGCGCCCCCATGGGTGCTATAAAAGGGGGTTCACCCCCAAGGCTTCGACATCCAATCTTTCCAACGCTCCAAACACTTTCGCTTACGCACTGCGCTCTGGCAAAGTTCCATTTCGAGATTTCAGCGTTGACGACGACCCTCTGCTCTGGAATTCGATCCATCTCGGGCGTCGATAAAGTTTCAATTTCCGAAAGTGTTGTGATTTAATTTTCCAAATTCTTGTTAGTGATATGAGAAAAGTGTCCTAAGGCAATCGCCTTATGATTGTAATCATTTATTTTAATAAATGAATATTCACTATTTGAGTATACATGTTTATGTATTTGATTGAGATCTTAAACTCATTTACTGAATGTCCGCAATACAATTCACAGCATGAGAGAATTTGTGATGAATTCACAACTAGTGATTATCTCTACATGTGCAATTGTGAAGTATTGAAATTGTCCCTAGTTGATGAATTGATAAATACGGACACTATCAATTCTGTTGAGACTAGCATGGGTTATTCTCTAATCAGCTGATTCTCACTGGCTGGTGACATTGGGATGTCCGGAGATAAACATGAATGCTAGTTAAGGGAACTAGTTCATTGGAGTGACTGGCTGTAAAACTTCATATGGTAGTCTATATATAGATATGTCAATGAAGTTCTTACTGCAGCTTAAGTGCGATGTTCCTTTGACTTGCAGTGTTCAAGTCATCTTGGTCATGGAGACTTATACTTTGACATCTTAAGCAAGCATCTCCAAGGAGGTGTGGACCCAGGATGATTGGGTATAAGCCGAAGTGCCCGAAGATGTTTGAACAACCTACAAAGGATTCACCACTCCTTGCGAGGAGATGTATACCCAAGGCCTATCGTCGGATTGTTACTCGAAGCCTCTGGCCAGAGCATGAAATGTTCAGAGTATGAATCTCTTAAATACATGAGAGTAATTAGAATCCGTAGGACGAGAAAATGTTACTTGGGCTAGGTGTGACGTAGTCAGCCTAGTGGGGACTGACATACATAAACCATGTCCTGAACCAAGTGGGTATAAGATGGTGAAGGGAATGGGGCACGATTCATTATAGCTGCTGAAGGGTTTCAGAATTGTTTCTGAGGTCAACCGTTGATCTTTCGATTAATTGGGGATCATGATGTACTACTAGGTGCCACTCATGATCGTTCTATAATTGATTAATTATAGACGGCCAACATAAATCAAAAGCCTATTTAGTCACACGCACTACGAGTAATCCGAGGGATTTAAAACGAGTTGAAAATTGGATTTTCCAATCAAGAGAGATTAGGTTTGGTTAAGCCAAACGATAAGTCGAATCTGAATTTTTCAGAGACGCATCGGAAGCGTAAAATGGCTAAGTCTTTTGAAGACTTAATAGATGAATTAAATAAGTTTAATTCATTGGGGCGTGGCTTGGATGGGCCGGCCAAAGAGGGCCTCCATCCTCTTTGCTTGGCCGGCCACAACAAAGGGAGAGAACCAAGTTTTTGGTTCAATTTATAAAATAAACCTAGTGGGTTTGTTTTATAAAATTATGGATGATATAAATTTTTATATAATAATCCAAGGTTTGGTTTATTTTTCATGGAAATTAAAATGAACCATGGATTGGTTTATTTTATTTTATAAAATCAATCATGGATTGATTTACCATGATAAGAAAATTTATTCCATAAGAAAAAAGGAGACTTGGTCGGTTTTTATCATGAATTAAAATATGATAAAACTTGGCATGATGGAATAAGTCATAGAAAATTTATTCCATAAGAAAAAAGAGACTTGGCAGTTGAGAGGTCACTATATAAAGGACCCAAGGCAAGGCTTGGAAATCAATCGAAGTATTCTTGCCTAGGCTCTCTCCCTCTCCTCTCTTCTTTCTCTTGGTCGGCCACAAGGCTCTTCTCCCTTATTCTTGCCGTGAGCACAAGGAGAAGCACCAAGGCGACAAAGTTCTTCCGTTGGGACGATCTTCCTCTCCGGCCATTATCACCTTGGGATTGGGCGCAAGTCATCTTCCTCCTTCTCGCCGGAATTGTGATTCCGGCCAACCTTGGTAGTGAGTTTTTACGATGTGATTACTTCTCTCTTGGTTTTCTTGTCGCGTTCTCGGAGAATCTAGTAGTTCTCGAGAACACGAAACTCGTGGCTTTGTGAAGTCATCCCGAAGATACTCGGCGTGGACGCGAATAGAGGCGGAGCTTCCAAGGGACGCTTACGGTTGGATCTCGTCCCTTCCTTCGAGTTACGCGAGGTAATATGTAAATTAGTTTACGTTTCTGCAAAATTTTAAATATATGATCATGTCTACACAAGATAAAGTTGCATGCTTAGATATGTGGTTAAATAATTTGAGAAATTATTTATGCTAAACCTTCCGCTGCACGTAATTAATTTTAAAATTACGAACCCGCATCCATGTCAACATGCACCCGGTCCCAACAATTCTATATCTGTACTTTCAATCTGTAAAAATCTTTTCGAATATAGAATTGCCCAAAGTAAACGGTCAAGAACCGTGGGCCTTAGAGTAGGAGTCGACCGCGACTCCGAACCAAGTAAAAAAATCGACTTGTGTTCTTGTGTACTTTATTTCTTTCCGCTGCGTATATTCTTTAACTGTCCGAAAAATTTTGATAACGATATTCACCCCCCCCTCTATCGTTTTCTTCTATCCAACAAGTGGTATCAGAGCGGGTGGCTCAAATCTGGTGCAACCACCAATTTGAGAGTATTTTCGGATTTTACAAAATTTTAATTTTTTTTCTTTCGAATTTTTCTCGTTAATCGAGGTTGTTGCAACACCACTCGATCGTTTTTTTCTCGATTAATTTTTTTTCCCGCACTACTAATCCAAGACCAAGTCTTGGGACAAAGTTTCCTTGTTTTTGTTTTATTTCAGAAATTATCATGGTCATGCAAGAGGGTTTCAGCACAGCCAGACCACCACTCTTCAGTGGAGAAGACTTCCCTACTGGAAGAGTCAGATGGAAGTCCACCTGGAAACTCAGGTGGATATGTGGATTATTATCTAATCTGGCCTTGAAATCCCCAAGAACACTGAAGGAGTGGCACAACACTACTCAGAATGGGACGCCTCGTTGAAGAAAAAGATCGAGGCTGATGCAAAGGCAACCCAGACACTGCAATGCAGATTAACCAAAGAAGAATTGATCCGGGTGGTACCCTTTAACAGTGCTAAAGAACTCTGGAGCAAACTAATTGAACTGCACGAAGGCACCTCCGACTCCAAAATCACCAAAAGGGATCTACTGCTGAACATATTATACATAATCAAAATGAACGAAGGCGAGTCGGCAGCACAGCTCCACGCCAGGATCCAGGAACTGATGAACGACCTGCACACAATCGGTCACAAGGTAGAAAATCGTGACCTTATCAGGTATACCTTAAATGTTTTCCCAAGAAATACTTTGTGGGAATCTATGGTAAGGTTTCTAGGGATCTCTCAAAAATTAAATTAGATGAATTGTTTTCAGAATTAGAATTACACGAATAGATTAACTGCACTTTGGCCGAGAAAGGTATTACTTTTCTTGCAGGTAAAACCCAAGGAAAGGTAGCCAAGAAAAAGCCTCAACCTGCACCCGAGTCTGACTCAGACTCAGACTCAGAAGATAGTGAAAGGGATCGACCCAAGTTGGTTCGGCTATCCCAGGACTACTACAAGGAGCTGAAGCATCAGACCAACAGAAGGAAAGCCAGCCGAAGAAAGGAAGATCCAGCTGAACCTTCAACTTCAAAAACCAAACCAAATGTGACCTGCTACGAATGCAACAAGAAGGGACACTATAAATCATAGTGCCCCAATCTAAAGGAAGCCAAGAAGACTCGAAGGAAGAAGGCTCTTCAAGCCACGTGGGATGAATCTTCCTCCGAAGAAGAAGAAGAGGTCCCACAGTCAAACCTTCTTGCCTTAACCGCTTTGGAAGACATCGACACCGGATCGGAATCGGAGCTGGACGACGGAAGGCTCACAATTTCTGAAAACGGAAAAATAACGGTAAGTGGTTATTCTGAAGTTGAATTATCAAAGTTAATTGCTTACTTATCTCGTAACTTGGTGAAAGCCAAAATCCGAGTCGAGTCCCTCCGACAGGAAGTAAAACTCTTGAAAGAGGGAGCTGACTCTAGATCCTTGACCGAGAAGGTTCAAGAAGGAACCTCTACTCAAGTTGAAAAGCTTGAGAAAGAGAACTTCTCCTTGAAAACTCAAGTCAAGGACCTTAGAGCGGCTTTAGAACGATTTACTTCGGGTTCCAAGGGTCTTGACATGATCCTTGAAAAACAGAAGTCCGTTCTAAATCGATCTGGGTTAGGGTATCGAACCAAGTCGAGACAACGGTCATACTATACTGTATTGAACCAATCTAGACCCAAAATTCAAGCATAGATACCAAAACTTTGCTTGAACAATCAAGCTGGACCAAACCAGCATTGGATCCCCAAGGACAAGATTCATATCTTGCCTAATCATTACCGTGACTTTAGTCCAGGGGGAGCCAATTTAAAAATGATTTTCATAATTAGATAAAGTTATTTTATCCCTTAAATTTAATTGCATACTTGATTGTTTATTTATTTCTGTAAATTATCGTGTTTAGACCTAAGACTGGTTAGACTAAGGACTGAAACGATTTAACTGAAATTTGAATAACATAGTATTGGGTGGAGGTGAGATGATAGTACGTTAGGGAAGCCATTTTGTCGGAACTAGCCGAAGCTACCGATCCAAGACCCAAACTAGTTAGACTAAAATCTCTCAAGGAGTAACTTGAAGATGATTTTTCAATAAAAGGCCTTGTCAAGAAAAGGATTGATGATCCAATAAGGCTACAGCCAAAGAAGCCTAGTGCCTCGCCAAGACCTGAAAATCGATTATTGAAAACCAAATTCACTTTACTATTGTCAGATTTGAATCTAGCACAAATCTCAATTAATCTTAAATTCAACCACTTTTAAAAAAAATAAAAATAAAATTCAATTAAACTATTTTTAAAATTAATTCAACTGTTCAAATTTAATCATGTTTTTCAAAATAAAATCTTTACTTCTGTCAAAACCTGTCTCCAAAACCCATAA
>JAGFNQ010001066.1:114885-180795 GCA_024364735.1 Boesenbergia rotunda
AAAGGAAAAATAGAACCCTACAAGAAGCCGCTAGGACTATGCTCAATGAATTCAACCTAGCTAACCAATTTTGAGCAGAAGCAATTAGTACGGCTTGCTATATCCAAAATAGGATCCTAATTAACAAACGACATAATAAAACTCCCTATGAATTATATTACCATAGACTTCCAAACTTACATTACCTAAGGGTTTTTGGGTGCAAAGTCCATGTCCTAAACACCAAGGACTACCTAGGGAAATTCCAGTCTATGTCAACCCCTGGTATTTTTTTAGGATATTCAACAACAAGTAGGGCCTATAGGGTCTACAACAGACAAACTAATAAAATTGAAGAAACAACAAATTTAATATTTGATGAGGAAACTAATTCAAAATCTGATAATCCAAACCTGAATCCATCGAATATTGATCAGGAAGATAATGAACAAATTATTGAACCTTCAATTGAACCATTAGTTGAACCAATAAATGAACTGACTATTGAACCAACTACTGAATCAATTGAACCAATAATTGAACCAACCCAAGTAATTGAACCAAATACTAAATCGAACCGTCCAACCGGACCTGAGGCTGAACTATGTTCTAGAAGAACCAAGAAACCCAGACTAAGTCACCCAACTGATCAAATTGTGGGTGATCCAACCTTAGGAGTCAGAACTAGGTCTTCCTATAGAAATCTTAGTCAGATCGCACTAATTTCAAAAATTGAACCTAAGACTATAGAGGAAGCCTTACCTGATCCTGATTGGATCATAGCAATGCAAGAAGAGTTAGCCCAATTTGAGAGGAACCAAGTTTGGGAACTAGTGTTGGATCGAGAGAACCGATAGAGGGGGAGGGGTGAATATCGCAAAACGTTTGGATTTGAGATAGAGAAATTGCACAGCGGAAGATTTAAAAGCAAACACACGCGAACAAAGATATTTTTACTTGGTTCGGAGCCTAGGTCGACTCCTACTCCAAGGCCCACGGTCGTTGACCGTTTACTGCGGGCAATACTATAATCACGCAATAACAGTTTACAGTATTGAATTACAAATGTAGCAAGTTAAACTTTTAAAACAAAAAGCTCTTCTTTTACCGACGTCTGATGTAGGTTGTCTTTCTTTTTTCGGAGCAGTAGGACGTCGTCGGCTCGAGTTGGGAGGTTTCCGAAGCGAGGCGCGAGAGCAAAAGAGCGTAGAAGCGTTGAATCAAGTGTTGCTTTGAGCCTTGGGGTCGAGGTCCCATTTATAGGCCCTGGGGGCGCTCGGAACGTCGGGGGCGCCCCCCCCCCCCGTGTCAGCCGATCCACTTTTCCCTCTGTCAGCTTCTGATCCCTTCAACCTCGGGATCACATCTTGACCGGGGCGCCCGGGACGCTGGGGGTGCCCGGATTGACCGGGTCAAACCATATCCCTTTGGCTTGGCTGGCTTCTCTTCGTAGGCTTGCACTGGGGGTGCCCGGGAGCAGCGGGGGCGCCCGGGAGCACGGGGGCACCCTGAACATGTACTGTTGAAGCCTTCTTTTGCATTACATTTTTTGTGTTCACCTTGGGGGTGCCCGGGACACTCCGGGCGCCCTGGTCAGCTGTTGCCTCACTCCTTTGAGGCTCTCTGAGCTGCAGACACTCGTTCCTTCGGTCTTGCATCCAGGGTTAGTCCAAAACACCATAAAGCAATAAGATGTTAGTTTATACAGCCTTAGCTATCTTAGTACTGACTTTGGGCCTCCAGGATGGAGCCCTAGGTCGAACCGACGCCTACTGTTCCCTCGACGGGGAACGCGTCCTCACCTACTCCTCTCGGGAGAATGTACCCGATGCCAACCGCTCCTCTGGTTGGACTTTTGCCTAGCGGTCCTTCGCCAGGTCTTGGATACCAAGCTGTCCTTCGCCCGGTGCCTAGCTGTCCTTCGCTAGGTCTTCAGTCCCAAGCTATCCTTCGCCTGGCGCCTAGCATTCCTACGCCAGGACTTCAGTACCCTGGCATTCCTTCACCAGGTGCCTAGCTGTCCTTTGCTAGGGCTTTGTATCCTGGCATTCCTTCGCCAGGTGCCTAGCAGTCCTTCGCTAGGGCTTTGTATCCTGGCAATCCTTCGCCAGGTGCCTAGCAGTCCTTCCCTAGGGCTTTGTATCCTGGCATTCCTTCGTCAGGTGCCTAGCAGTCCTTCGTTAGGGCTTTGTATCGTGGCAGTCCTTCGCCAGGTGCCTAGCAGCCCTTCGCTAGGACTTTGTATCCTGCACACTCAGTGAATATTGTTAGATCACAAACAAACTTAACTTTGAATCCTTTGCCAATATCAAAACAAGGTTCGATATGGTTCTTCCTGCACCAACAACTAGTACCTAAACCTGAGGGCAAATCAATTATTGATACTAAGTGGGTGTTTTGGAATAAGCTAAATGACCAAGGGGAAATAGTTAGAAATAAAGCCCGCTTAGTAGCCAAAGGGTTCAGTCAAGTCGAAGGGTTAGACAATGACGAAACCTATGCCCCAGTAGCCAGACTTGAGTCTATTAGAATGTTGTTAGCCTTTGCAGCCCATAAAGGATTTAAACTTTACCAAATGGATGTTAAGTCAGCCTTTCTGAATGGGTTTATCAAAGAAGATGTCTATGTAGGTGTAACACCCGCCCTTCCCACCCTACGATGTAGGCGAAAGGCGGTGCTACGCGAACATACATATATGCATATGGAGATCTTAATGCAGCGGAATAATTTAAAACTTCATACATATGCGTTTAAACCATGCAATTAAAATTTGAATCATGTTGACATATCTTAGCTATCATTCTTAAACATGCCTACTTGGTAAACTTAGCATTTTTGTAACATAAGACACAGCATGTGAGACATAACATTCTTGAACATGTTTGCATTAAACATAACTTGTCCTACCATCAAGCTTAAAGCCAACATATTATTCTAAACGAACACATCATGGTATAGCATGTTAACATCCTAATTTAGAAATGATAAGCATAGCAATAATGCACGATATAGGAATCAATCAAAAGTTGTTCATAAGCAACATATGTAATAAAATTTTCCTAGTAAGTTGTTCTTTTAGGAAAACCATCATAAAGTATAGCATGAAACTAAAGATGACAATGCAAAACATAAGACATATGACAATTATGAGTAATAAGATCTTTTTCTTTTTCTTTTGCCATGTCACTGCCACACACACACACTTGCCCCTCCTGCTGCTTCCCTTAGCTTAGTATCCTCTTGCTTGATTTGCGGTATAAGAAAATAAAACTTATAAGCATATAGGATTAGTAAAACCCTTCCCTACTCACTAAAACCATTCGTCACATATCATGGAAAGGGCATAACATAAAGAGCGTAATATAAAACAAAAGCATATCATGAGAAGGTATTCATAAAGCATTAGACATGAGGAGGCATATAGATGTACATGAAAACACATAATCATATAGAAGTGCTCAACATGTAATGAAAGTGCATAGAGCTCATGGCATAAGAAGTACTTCACATAAAATATAAGCACATAAAATACTTAACATAGAGAAGTTCTTGATATAAAACATAAGCATATAAAATACTTGACATGGAATAGATGCATAACATGAATGAATGCATGAATTAAATGCACATAACATAAGGATGCTTATTTGAAAATCATAATTATAAGTACTTAAACATAAATCTCAACATCAAGGGGGGCCCCGGCTTGTACCACATACATACATCCATCATTTGCGTGCATCCCTAAGTAAATACGAGGTAGCTAGTCTCGACCTACTAGGGTACTAGGTTACCTTCAACCTAGGGACAGCTACGGTAGTCTAGAACCGAGGCTTTCTAAGGAGCCCATCCCTGTTGGACAGCTACGGTAGTCCCAGAACCGAGGACAGCTACGGTAGTCCCAGAACCGAGGCTTTCTAAGGAGCCCATCCCTTGGACCTTACTTGGGTCTGGTACAAGCCCATCCATAAAGTAAAATAGCTTCACATGCTTCTTTTTACATCATAAGAAATGCTCTTGGCATGTCATCATTCATAGAACTTACATAGCATAATTAAAGATATAAACATGATCTTAATACATGAAGCATGGTATAAAGCATACTTAGCATTTCATCATTCATAGTTAATGCATAACACCATTATGCCTTAAAGGCACAAACATAGACTTGATTCATAAGGTATGTCATGCACTCATCATTATGCCTTAGAGGCATGAACATCATCTTCATTCATAAGGCATGACATACATACATAATTATGCCTTAAGGCATAAACATCATCTTAGTTCATAAAGCTTGCATGATCATGGTACATAAGGTAAGCATGCATAGATAAGTTTTTACATACATGGTACATATCACATAGCATACATGATCATGGTATCTATCATAAAGCATGCATGGGTAGGATCCATATGAACATGATACATACTACATAGGTTCATGACATTCAACATAAAACATGCGTAGGTCTACATAATCATAATATATATATCATAATACATATGTTCAAGGCATTTAACATAATGCATGCATGAGTCTACATAAACATGGAGCATACTTCACAACACATATGTTCATGATATATGGTTTAAAACATCCATGAATAAAACCTACTAAAACATGACACATAACATAAGCATGCAAGGTCATGATGCATAGCACATAAAGTTAGGGTTTAGGCACCATAAAATTCATACAACATACTTGAACATATATTTACATCATAATGAGCCATAAACAAGTAAACCTTAGCCTAACCCAAACCTTAGACTTAGGTGCTTGGCCCAAAGTTTGTAAATGAAAGTCCAATTATTCAAGTAACATGTGAGGTACCATAACTAAAGTAATTCCCATACAATACATACAATGCCATAGGAAGCCATTTGAACACATGATTGGGGCTAACCCTAATTTCTAACCATGTATTGGGTCTTGGCAGAAACCCTAGAGGGGTCACAAGTCCATGGAAAATTCATATAACTCATAATTAACCTCCATTGTATCATAGGAAATCATAATAAGCATGCTTGGATGGTTAGATCTAATCCTAACCATGAAATGCGGAAGGGGCCGAAAACTTCATACGAGCTTTTTGGTGTTACAAAAATTCCACAACTCACAATTCATTCTTATTTTATCATGAGAAAGCATTACAAAGTATAAGTGAGGTTTTAACATCATCCCAAGCCCTAAAATGGTGCTTGGCCAAAACCCTAGAGGAGCCCTAATTCCATAGTTTTCTCAACAAATCTCCCAAACAAATCTTAAATCAAGAAAGACAACATAAAAGCTATTATACCACAGGTGAGGGAGTCTTACCTCTTGTTGTCTTGGTTATAAACCTTAAATAGAGAAAAGAGTGAAGACCTTCTTGACCTTAGAACACCCCTTGCCCTTGTAGCCTTGTAGAAAACCTTGGATCTTCAAGAGGGAGTCCTCTTGTGAAGTTTTCCAAAGGGAAAACCTTCTTGTGGCTCACGGCAAGGAGGAGAAAGAAGAGGGGAGAGGAAGAGCCTTGGTGGAAGAAAAGAGGAGAACAATAACTTAAGTGTCTCTTCACTTCTCATCCATTTCTTTTATACTACGTGAAGGGGCATGGTGCCTCTTCACATGGTGACTCTTCACTTCCTTTAGCCTCAACTAAAATCTTCTTTTTTCCAATAGCACTCCCTTGCTAGGTGAATTTGTTAGTACATGCATGATGAGGCTTTGCCTCTATTCTAGGTCCAAGGTTCAATCCTTGGTGCATGCACTTTCTTTTTATTCCATTTACTCTTATTTTTGGCAAGGCCCACATAAGAGCCCACCAAGAGTCATGCTAATATTCCTAATTGGAACTCATTTCTATTTAAGTTAAAATTCTACCCAAGGTCCACTAATAACCATGGTACTAGAAGGGCCCATGTAAGGCCCATTAGTACTTAGTTTTTTATTCCATATAAGAAATCATGCTAAGGTTCATGCTAGTATTCATATGTTATCCAAGAATCCATATAGGCATGATCAATATTTTAAAGAAAAATATTGATAGGATTTTACGGGCATTACAGTAGGACAACCCCTAGGCTTTGAGGACCTAGAAAAACCTGACCACGTTTACAAGCTTAAGAAGGCACTTTATGGACTAAAACAAGCACCTAGGGCATGGTACGAACGCCTATCAACTTACCTCATTTCTAAGGAATTTAACGAAGGAAAAATTGACTCAACTTTTTTTGTTAAAACCTTAGAAAAAGATATCTTCATTGCCCAAATCTATATTGATGACATAATCTTCAGATCCACTAACTCTAACTTTTTAAAAGAATTTGTAAAAATAATGGAAAACGAATTCGAAATGAGCTTAGTTGGTGAGCTCAACTTCTTTTTAGGACTACAAATTAAGCAAACTACGGATGGAAATTATGTTCATCAATCCAAATATGCTAAGGAGTTAATAAAGAAATTTAAAATGGATAACTCCAAAAGCATAAGCACACCTATGGCCACAAATGTAAAAATTGATAATGACCCTGAAGGTAAACCTGTAGATCTTAAACTATATCGAAGTATGATTGGAAGTCTACTTTACCTTACAGCTAGCAAACCAGATATCCTTTTCGCTGTAGGAATGTGTGCTAGATACCAAACTTGTGCTAAGAAAACACACTTAGCAGCCCTAAAAAGAATACTTAGATACATTAAGGGCACCCTCAATGTAGGGATTTGGTATCCTAGAACCTCAACTTTTGACTTGACAGGATACTCTGATTCTGACTATGCTGGATGCAAACTAGATAGAAAGAGTACAAGTGGAAGCTGCCAACTCTTAGGAAATAGTCTAGTCAGTTGATGCAGTAGAAAGCAACACTGCGTAGCTCTATCTACAACCAAAGCAGAATATGTGTCTTGGAAACCTTGTTAACTACAAGGACATTTCCTTAAGTGTTCTAGAAATTCTCCAAACTCAAGTATGATTATTTTCAAAAATGATTAAATATGCCAAAAATAAATTTTTGAAAATGATAGTATAATTATCTTCTTAAGGTGATTTTAAAAGAAATTACTTTAAAATGATAGTATTTTGATGAGAAAATACTTATGTTTTCAAAAGGATTTTGAAAAAATCGTGTGTGAAAACATACTATTTTGAAATGTTTAATAATTCTTTTAGTTTGACCTCTCCCTAAACTTGACATAGTCCTCTGAAGCTTGTTGACTACAAGTGATCTTTCTCTGAGTCTTAGGGTTTGATTCAAACCAAAAACAAACAATAATAGAGTTAACTTCTTTTGACTTAGACTTCCCCTAAATCTGACACAATACCAGGAGTTCTTGTAGATCATGAAGAAGACTCCTTATGTGTCTTTAGGGTTTATCAAGATCAAAAGAGTAATAAGCACAATTCTTGCAATGTATTTTGAAATATTATGACATAATTTTCAAAAGAATATTTGGACGAATAAACTGAGTTTTTGAGATAATTTTCCGAAGACACATTTCGAAATCATTGTAATTTTTAAGGCACAATTTTTGAAAGAATAAAATGTAATAAGTTTCTGAAACATTTTTCAAAAATGTTTTTGATATGATAATGATTTGTAGAGCATAAAGTTTTTGAAAAAATCTAAATTTTTGAAAAAGATTTATTTTTGAATAAAAAAAACACTCCCCCTGACCTTGACATCGTCTGACTCTAACTAAGTGTGTTAAGGGACTTTAGTGTTGACCTAAAAGACTTGTGTCTAATTGTGTAGGTCAAACAAGTTTTCGAAAAGATATAATTTTGAAAATGTATACTATATATAAGTAATCAGGCAAGCATGAAATCCATAAAAACATTATTAAGTTGAAACATTATTTTGAAAATAGATTTTTAGAAAATATCCTAAGAATTTTGAAAACAATTTTAGAA
This sequence comes from Boesenbergia rotunda, assembly GCA_024364735.1. NCBI lineage: Eukaryota > Viridiplantae > Streptophyta > Magnoliopsida > Zingiberales > Zingiberaceae > Boesenbergia > Boesenbergia rotunda. The sequence goes on from JAGFNQ010001066.1 coordinate 122,763, forward strand.
AGCATCTTTCAATTTATTAGTCCTTAACATCTCACCCATTCTAAATGTCTCAGTACAAGCAAGCATGGTTGTCTTATGGGTGTATTGTGAGATGCTTGAATAATTTTTCTTGAATTACTGTTAAATCTAAGATTTAATTAAAACTTATGATAGATTCAAATTTATCAAATAGTAATTAAAAATGAGTTTCGATAATTGGCTTCCACATCTTGGCGAGGCATAGATACTTTCTTTGGTCGTAGTCTTATTGGAGCAACAACCCTTTCCTTGACAAAGCCTTTTACTAAAAGTTCATTTTCAAATTACTTCTTGAGAAATTTTGGTCTAACTAGCTTAGGTTTTGGATCGGTAGCTTCGACTAGTTCCACCAGACTAAATAGACCACGTAAGGTACGCCTTACCCTACTTGACCTTTTTAGAAGAGCTTCCCTAACGTACTATCATCTCACCTCCACCTAATACTATATTGTTCATGTTTCAAATAAGCCTTTTGTCCTTAACTAACCATTCTAAACCATGCAGAAATTTAAACATGAATGTTATGACATATATAAAAACTTAGCAAATGCATGAGCATGACATTTATGCATGATTCAATCAAGTCAAGGCATTTTTAATTAAGTTTCTAATAATGTATCAAATTCCCAATTTGATACATGTCGTGTCAACCCACGAATATGACAACTCACTTTGACATATTTAATATTATTAAATTGATTGCTGCAGTTGGGTAGATTTTATTTAATTTGAGTTTAAGTTATTATGATTTAATTTTGGGTTAGAATAATTTTAGATTTAATTTAGGTTAAATAATTTTATATTTAAGTTGTTACGATTTGGGATTAAAATTATTTAAGGATTAATTAAAGGATTAAATTAATTAAGGTTAAAATAGGATTAAATTAATTGAAGCTTAATTATGATTAAATTAATTATGATTAATTAAAGTTAAAATAATTAAGGATTAAATTAAGGGAAAAAATTAATTAGGATTTAATTAGGATTAAATTAATTGAAGTTTAATTTTGATTAAATTAACTAGGATTAATTAAAGTTAAAATAATTAAGGATTAAATTAAGGTAAAAAAAATAATTAAGAATTAATTAATTAGGATTTAATTAGGATAAAATTAATTAAGGTTTAATTATGATTAAATTAATTAAGGTTTAATTAGAATTAAATTAATTAAGTTTAATTAGGATTAAATTAATTAAAGTTTAATTAGAAGTAAATTAATTAAGGTTTAATTAGGATTAAATTAATTAATGTTAAATTAGGAATAAATTAATTAAGGTTTAAATAGGATTAAATTAATTAAGGTTTAATTAGGATTAAATTAATTAAGGTTTAATTAGGATTAAATTAATTAAGGTTTAATTAGGATCAAATTAATTAAGTTTTAATTAGGATTAAATTAATTAAGGTTTAATTAGGATTAATTTAAATAAGATTTAAATTGTGTTAAAGGTTTTGGGTCTAGTTGCATTAATTTCATTAATTCAAAAATCTCTAACTCATCTGCAATTTCTTTTTCATTTAATTTTTCAAGTTTATCTAACACTTGTGCATTGTTTGAATTTTCGTAGACTTTATTAATTGTAGCCTTAATTCTAAAAAATTCATCTTCCTTCTCATCCTCATTATCAAAGTTATATCCTTCTACATCTTCATTGTAGGTAGAATAGTTTTCAGGGCTACTAGTTAGTATTTTATCTTTAAGATTATCCAAGAAATTGATAATTAAATCATTATCTAAAGATGTTTTAGTTTCAATATCCTCGGAATTATCTTTGGCATCCTCAAAATTATCTTTGATATCCTCAAAATCATCTTTAAAATTCTCAGAATTATCTTTAATATCCTCAAAATTATCTTTAAAATTTTAGGATGATTTTTTATATCCTCAGAATTAAGTTCAGAATTATCATTATCTTTAGAATTATCAATAATATTATCATTATCCTTAATATTATCAGAAATATAGGTAATATTATTAGAATTAATTCTAAATATTATTGCATTAATATCATGAATTAATGAGTTAATATTTGATATTTCAGCATTGTCTAACTTTGATTTAGATTCATCACTTACTAATTTACCATGCAAGATATTTAAATTGTTATGTAGGTAATCTAATTTAACAAGGATATTAACATAAGGATTATTTACCTTAAAAGAAAATTTTTCTATTTTTGCGGAAACTTGAAACTTATTGCCACAATTAATCCTTCGTACCTCGTTCGCCGTAGTCACAATTTTTGGCATTGTGGTTCGAGCCTTTTTCCAGTCTGGGCACTGGTTCTTGTAATGTCCCAGCTTTTGGCATCTAAAGCAGCGGATGTGGCTCTTGTCCCTGCAGACTCCTGGTACTGGTACCTCCTTTGCCGCCAGTGGTGACGATGGAGTCTTACAAGTAGGACACTGATTTTTATAGTGTCCTCTCTCCCTACACTTGAAACATGTAATATGAATTTTAAAATTTACCATAATAAAAGAAAATTACCTGATTCACCCCTGGGCTCCCCCTCAACTCCTGGCGTCTTTGCTCCGTCGGCTGTTAGTCACGTGAAGAGCGACCAGGCTCTGATACCACTTGTGGGGACCAGTGTCGTCGATAGAGGGGGGGGTGAATATCGACTCGTTAAAACTTCGGGAAACTTGTCTTTCGATCATTCGTTCTAGATACAGAGTTAGTAGTAGAGGAAAATAGAAAGAACGAAAAAGTAACAACCTAGAATGCACACGGATTTTTACTTGGTTTCCAACCCCCCAGGGTCAGTACATCCAAGGCCTAAGCACGGGAAACACCCGTCCACTAATGGTCTCCTTTTCGGACTTTCCGGAGGCGGAGAAACCCGTCTTATAGTGCACATTTTACAATAAAAAATATAAGGAAATTAATTTCATAAAACAAATCAAACCAAATGAAATGTCGAAGACTCGGCCGATCTGGAACTCCTGAAGAGTCACGCACTTCCCCCTGGAGCCTCCATGGTCATAGAGCTTCATCTCTAGCGCTTTGTCATCACTTGGAATGCTTAGAATGATGTCGTAGTTGATATCCTGAGTTGAGGGGTCGAACCCCTTTATATAGCCTCTTATTGGGCGCCTATGTTGCAATGGGGCGCCTCAGTTGCAGTCAAAAATCCATCCAAATCGTGAACTTCGCGAAGCTGATAAAACCTTCATCCAGGGAGCCTAGGAGCTTATTGGGAGCTTGATTCATTCAGGCGCCTAGCTTCCAAGGTGCCTGAACGCTCTTGGGCACCTATATCCATTCAGGCACCCAGGAGCAGCTTTCCAGATATTTTGTGTGTTTGTTTGCCTGCTTTGCCTCCAATTCTAGGTACCTGCAAGATATAGAAACACATGACAAGCACATATATATTCTTAGCCTTAACGATTTGGTTTTGACTTTGGATTTCTGTGAAAACCTAGGTCAAACCGACGCCTATGTTCCCTTCCCGGGGAACGCGCCTTTCACCTACTCCTCTCAGGAGAAGTTGGCCAACTGGTTGCACTGGTTAGACTTTTGCCCAATCATACTGTTGGTGCAAGATGCATCAGTGATGTCCTCCTCTAGTGTTTCAATGATTAACAATATGCTTAAGTTAGTGATACATTGACAAGGGAATGGTAAGTCAAGAAATCAGTACCAAAGTGAAGAAAAGTCCTAGTTAACCTAGGCACGAAGTCCTGATTTGAGGAATTATTCATTAAGTCCTGGCCGAGGGCTGAGCACCGAAGTCCTGACATAGGGATGGGCAATAAGTCCTGGTCATGGACTGGGCACGAAGTCCTGGAGAGTGAAGCTGGGCAAAAGTCCTAGTGAGTGAAGCTGGGCAATAAGTCCTGGTTGTAAGATTAGGCAAAAGTCCTGGTGAGTGAAGCTGTGCAAAAGTCCAACCGGATGGGCCGGTTGGCAAAACTTCTCCTGAGAGGAGTAGGTGAAAGGCGCGTTCCCCGGGAGGGGAACATAGGCGTTAGTTCGACCTAGGGTTTCGTGGGAAATCCGACGTCAGAACCAATTCGTTAAGGATAAGAATATATATGTGTTTGCCTTGTGTTTGTGTATTTTACAGGTACCTAGAATTGGAGACAAGGCTGGTAAACAAACGTAAAGAGGCTGAAACACAGCTTCCTGGGCACCCTCATTGAACTAGGGCACCCCCAATGAGCCAGGCGCCCTGGATGCCATGCGCCTGAATGATTCAGGCACCCTAGAGGGTCTAGGGCGCAAGGAGGCTCCAGGAGGAAGTGTGCGGCACTTCGGAGATCCAGATCGACCGGGCATTCGACTTTTCTATTTTGGTTTGCTTTTACTTTTATGCAATTAATTTCCTTATCTTTTTGATTTCTAAACGTGCACTATAAGACGAGTTTCTCCGCCTCCGGAAAGTTTGGAAAGGAGACCATTAGTGGATGGGCGTTTCCGGTGCTTAGGCCTTGGATGTACTAACCCTGGGAGGTTGGGAACCAAGTAAAAATCTTTGTGGATACTGGGTTGTTCTATTTTCATTCTTTATTATTTCCGCTGCTACTAACCCTCTGATTAGAACGAAAGAGAATCGAAAGACAAATTTCTAGAAAATTTTTACGAGTCGATATTCACCGCCCCACCTCTATCGACGGTACCGGTCCCCACAGGTGGTATCAGAGCTTGGTAGCTCTTCACCGGACTTACCACCAATGGAGCTAAGACGCCAGGAGTTGAGGGGGAGCCCAGGGGTGAATCAGGTATATTTTTTTAAGTATGTCAATTTTCAAATTTCATATTACCTGTTTTAAGTTCACGGAGAGAGGACACTGTAAAAATCAATGTCCTACTCGTAAGACTCGATCATCACCACCGGCGGCAAAGGAGGTACCAGCGCCTGGAGTCCGAAGGGACAAGAGTCAAATCAAGTGCTTCAAATATCAAAAGCACGAACACTACAAGAATCAGTGTCTGTCCAAGGTACGAAAAGTTTATGTGTGTAAAAATTTACAAATTCCTACATAGTCATACAGTAATTTAGATAAGTTAGATAATATTTCTGATAAATTAGACTTGGTGCATAGTCAAATTAATATATTGCATAACAAATTACCAAATGTAGATAATATTAAAATATCAAAAATTAAATCCTTAATTTTTAATATCAATGCAATAATTTTTAGAATTAATTCTGAAGATTTTGTGGGGACCAGTGTCATCGATAGAGGCGGGTGAATATCGATCGTAAAAAGTTCATGGAATCTTCATAAACTTTCGATTGTTCGTTCTGGTCACTGAGTTAGTAGCAGCGGAAAATAGAAAGAATGAACAAAAATATAACTTAGAGTGCACAAGGATTTTAATTGGTTCCCAACCCCCTAGGGTCAGTACATCCAAGGCCTAAGCACAGGAAACGCCCGTCCACTAATGGTCTCTTTTCCGGACTTTCCGGAGGCGAAGAACCCCATCTTACAGTGCATGTTTGTACAATCAAAAGTATACAGAAATTAAGTGCAGAAAAGTAAAAGCAACCCAAAATATAAAAAGTCGAAGACTCAGCCGATCGGGAACTCCGATGTGTCGCGCACTTCCTCCCAGAGCCTCCTTGGTCACAGAGCTTCATCTTTAGCGCTTTGTCGTCACTTAAAAAGCTCAGAATGATATTCAAATTGTTGTTCTGAGTTGAGGGGTCGAAGCCCCCTTTATAGTTTTGTCTGGGGCACCTATGATGAAGGAGGCGCCTCACAAGGCTTGGTCAAAGCTTATCTTCGCTCCGAACTCGTAGCAGCAGATAAACCTTTGATCCACGGCACTTGTGTTGAAGGAGGCACATGATTCATTCATGCGCCTAATCCATTGAGGCACCTGTTTCATTATGGTGCCATGTTTAATGGGGGCACCTAGCAGTCATGTTTCTAGCCCTGTTGTGTATTTGTTTGCCTGCTTTGTCTTCAATTTTAGGTACCTGCAAGATACATCAATACAAGGTAAACACATGTATATACTTAGCCGTAAGGGTTGGGTTCTGACTTCAGATTTCCGTGAAACACTAGGTCAAACCGACGCCTAAGTTTCCATCCCGGGGAACACGCTATTCACCTACTCCTCTCAGGAGACGGTTGCCACCCGACCCATCCGGTTGGACTTTTGCCCAGCTTCACTCACCAGGACTTTTGCCCAATCCTACGACCAAGACTTCGTGCCCAGTCCACGACCAGGACATATTGCCCAATTCCACGAACCATGACTTATTGCCCAACCCTTGGTCAGGTCTTAGGTGCCCAGCCCTCGGCCAGGACTTAGTGCTTAATTCCACGAACTAGGACTTAGTGCCCAACCCTCGGTCAGGTCTTAGGTGCCCAGCCCTCGGCCAGGACTTAGTGCACAATCCATGATCAGGACTTAGTTCCCAATTCTTCGAACCAGGACTTCGTGCCTAGGTTAACTAGGACTTTTCTTTACTTTGTTATTGCATTCTTGACTAACCCTTCCTCGTTCAAGATATCACTAACTTAAGTATATTGTTAAACATTGAAACACATAGAGGAGGACATCACTGATGCTTCTTGCACCAACAGATTTTTTTGAAAATATTAAAGATAATCCTGAAAATATTAAAGATAATGTTTTTGAGGATATAAAAGATAATTTTGAGGTTGTTGAAGATAATTTTTAGGATGTTGAAGATAATTCTAAGGATATTGAAGATAATTGTAAAAATATTGAAAATAAAACCTGTTTAGATGATGTTTAATTATTAATTTCTTGGATATTAATTATGAAACATTAATTAACAACCCTGAAAATTACTCTACTTAGTATGAAGATATAGAAGAATATGACCTTGATGATGAGGATGAGGAGGAAGATAAATTTTCTAGAATCAAGGCTATAGTTAATAAAATCTACAAAAATTCAAACAAAGCAGAAGTGTTAGACAAACTTGAAAAATTAAATGAAGAAGAAATTGTAGATAAATCAAACAATTTTGAAATAATGAAAATGATGCAATTAAACCCACAACTATTAACTAACCCAGAAATTTTAAAACTTAAATCAAATTAAATCTTAACAACCTTAATTAAATCTTAATTATTTTAACGTTAATTAAATCTTAATTAATTTAACCTTAATTAAATCTTAATTAATTTAACCTTAATTAAATCTTAATTATTTTAACCTTAATTAAATCTTAATTAATTTAACCTTAATTAAATCTTTTAATTTAACTTTAATTAAATCTTAATTATTTTTGACCTTAATTAAAATCTTAATTATTTTAACATTAATTTAACATTAATTATTTTTAACTCTAATTAATTCTTAATTAATTTAGCTTCAATTAATTCCTAATTAATTTAACTTCAATTAATTCTTAATTAACCTCAACGTTAACTCTAACTCTTAAATAACTTAAACTCAAATTAAATCTTAATAACATAAACTTTAATTAAATAAAAGTTTTACGTGACTGCAACAATCAATTTAATAAAATCAAATATGTCAAAGTGGGATAGAATATTCGCGGGTTCACACGATATGTATCAAATCGGGAATTTGATACATTATTAGAAACTTAATTAAAAATGCTTTGGCTTGTTTGAATCATGCATAAATGTCATGCTCATACATTTGCTATTTTTTAAAATATATTTCATGACATTCATGTTTAAATTTTTGCATGATTTAGAACGGTTAGTTAATGACAAAAGAATTACTTGAAACTTGAACAACATAGTATTAGGTGGAGGTGAGATGATAGTACATTAGGGAAGCCCTTCTAATAAGGTCAAGTGGGGTAAGGTGTACCGTACTTGGTCTATTTAGTCTGGTGGAACTAGCCGAAGCTACCTATCCAAAACCTAAGTTAGTTAGACAAAAATTTGTCAAGAAGTAATTTGAAAATGAACTTTCGGTAAAAGGCTTTGTTAAGGAAATGGTTGTTGCTCCAATAAGGCTATGGCCAAAGAAGGCCTCAATGCCTCGCCAAGACCTGGAAGCCAATTATCGAAACTCATTTTTTATTTACTATTTGATAAATTTGAATATAACACAAGTTTTAATTAAATCTTAGATTTAACATTAATTCAAAAAAAAATTACTCAAGCATCTCACAATACACCCATAAGGCAACCATGCTTGCTTGTACTGAGACATTTAGAATGGGTGAGATGTTAAGGACTAATAAATTAAAAGATGTTTTTCAAAATTGTTTTCAAAATTCTTAGGATATTTTTCTAAAAATTTATTTTCAAAATAATATTTTTACATAATAATATTTTTATGGATTTCATGCTTGTCTGATTGCTTATATACAATACATTTTCAAAATTATATCATTTCAAAAAATTGTTTGAACTACACAATTAGGCACAAGCCTTTTAGGACAACACTAAAGTCCCTTAAGGCACTTAGATAGAGTGAGACGGTGTCGAGTTCAGGGGCAATGTTTTTTGTATGACCGGTGTTAAATCCGACACTTTTGACGTGATCCAGAAAATTTTTCTGGAAGAAAATTTAGGGTTTTCAAGACCCTAAACTGAAATTAGAGGATTAATTTACCCTGAAACATAAGTTTTGAGGGCTAAGTGTGAAGAAACCTAAACTAGGAAGGGCCTAATTGTTTAAAACCTATATAGTAGGGTGTGGATTCGAAAAGCTAAAGGAGGTGGACTAAAATGTAAAATGACATATCATATAAACTCCTCCTTCATACCTTTATTCTTCACCGTGCCCTAGCTTCTCTGTTCGAATCCCTTTTCTCGCCGACGCCACACCGACTGAGTCGGAGCCCGATCGCCAGCCCTTCACTGAGCCCGATCGCCATCATTCACTAGCTTCCTCTCGCTCTCCCTCTTCTCATCTTCCCGAGCTCCTCCGTGGCCTCTGCCCGACGCCGCACTCCTATTCTCCACGCGACTATGCCAGCGCGAGGCCTGGGTCTTCTCCTCTTCATTGGCAATGAGGATCCAAACCCCAAGCGACCGGAGCTATGGGCTAGATCTGAGCGGCAGTGATCTCAAGGCGTGAGATTAAGGTAAGGGATTCCAATTAAGGTTTGTCCGTTTGGTTTTCTTGTTGTTCATGAACTATGATTCATGTTTTGCTTCGGTTGTGTTCTTCTATCATTGCTTAGCTATGGGATTTGTTGAGTATTCTATTTGGTGTTGTGGCAATGGCTTGCTGGGAGGTGGAACTCGATTAGATCCGAGTTTTCTGTTATCAAGGTTGATCAGTAGGTTGTTTATGTTAGAATTGATTTTAGATTTCGGATTTCAATTTGTTTTCGGTTCTTAATTGAGCTCGATTGTGGAAAGTAGCTGGAATTGAATTGTGATGAGTTCAGTTTGGAAGATCGGTAGATTGATCTATTTGGAATCCGATTTGATTTTGTTTCATTTCTGTTGATTCTGTTAGGAGTCATACCTCTCAACCCCAAGCTTGATGTAGAGTGATCCATCTTACTCACTCAGTTGCGTGGTTTTGAAGCCACTGTTCTGTTTTGTGATTTGGAAATTTAATTGGTGGAGCCAAGAATGATGTTGGAGATTGAATGGATTATTGAGTTGGTATTGTTAGGTTCGGGTTGTTCATGGCTGATCTTGAGCTTTGTTGGGAGCTCCACAAGTTGTAGTTGGATTTTAGAATTCTATGTTTCTCTATGTGTAGGGAATCCATGGTGGCTAAGGTTGGGGCTCTAATTTGGAGCTGTAAATGGGTTGAGGTGAGGTGCTATGTGATGAGCTTGTGACTGGATCAGTTTTAGATCTAAGTTTTTGGTAGTAAGTCAGCTGGAATAATTCTTGAACTTGAATGGTTTCAGGTTATGGGTAGTGCAATATGCTACCAAAGTGGGAGGCTAATCCCTAACTAGGGTTAGTGGATGACTAGGTTTCGGATAGGAGTTCCCTAACTAGGTTGGGAGTTTAATTTGGCTATATGGTTTCATGTGTTGGTAGCTAAACAACTCCTATTGATACAGGACACGGATTGATTTGCGTTGGACTTCTCGGACGTAGGTTCTCATTGGATACGGACTCCTACTTGGAGGCGGGTATCCTTTGACTTATCTTTTAGATATTGTCATATTGCTATGCATGGTTGGTTATAGATAGCAGTAAGATTATACGCTAGCCTTGTTTATTATGCTTGTTCTGGATACTTGTTGTTTTATCCCTGAGTTATTATGCTGTTAGTTTCATACAGTCTCAGGTATTGTCATATCTATATGTATGCTTAGATATCGAGATGTATCTCTTGTATTTGACATGAGGGATGTATGTGTGCATATCATACATCATTCTTGCATTATTGCATGCTGGCGATCAGCGACTCCCTTGTGGTTGAGCCTAATCGTTTTCCGGTACATGATACGCGCACACGGCCACTCATGGGTTAGTGGATACCGTAGGATGTGCGTTTTTTGCCCTGTATTGCTCCGTTCGGCCACTATTTGGAGGGTGAGCGCGGGCGTGGTAGCAGCCAGGGGTCCCTTCTCGTACTGAGCCACGAGGAGATGAGAGCTTGACTCCCCCATTGCTTGGGGTTAGGAGCGTGGTCTCCGCCAGCATCCTGTCCACCCGATCACTCAGGAGCAGTGATGGTAGAGTACGTACAGGTTGTCACAGCTCTACCCATGCGGACGTCGTGGACGATGATCCTGACTGGGACTAGGGGTGACACATGTCATTGTACCATGTGCATATTTTGCATCGTGAATTGTTTGCTGCACTTGATTCTTGCACTTGTTTGACATGCATATTCTGGAGACTTGTTATTTGAGATTATATGTCTAATGATATTCCCTTGGTACTTATTATCCTCTTTTCAGGTTAGCTGGATTCTGGTATGTATCTACCTCAGTATTTCCATTACTAGTTTTTTTTCATATTGTTGATATGAGACTGTATTAACGTAGATGCTTATTGTTATTATAACATACTATGCATATCTGCTGGGTATTCGCTGAGTTATGGACTCACCCCGTTGCCATATATTTTTTTTATATCAGGTTGAGATACTTGGAGTCGCCAGAAGAGCCCAGCAGTCAGTCCCGACCCATCGCGACCGCAGGATTTTGTTTTATCCTGTGTAGTGCATTGTTTTATATTCCTTTTAGTGATTTGTATATGTCATATGTGTCGTGTGCCCTAAGGGGTTTTGTGTATTGGTTGTTTCGTCGTAAGTCGGACCGGTCCGCAGTCAGGTATGAGTTACATTGTGTTATGGTTATATTATGTCTGGATTTTTAGGCCTGAGGCCAAATATATATAATTAAACAGCGTGGTGATGTCTATTATGTTCTGTGTATGTGTAAATTGTCCGCCGGACAGGGGAGGTGCTGTCCGATTTTGCTATTGGATCAGTGACTCCTGGGTCTCGGGGCGTGACAACCGGTGCCGTCGATAGAGGGGGGGTGTATATCGACCGTGAAAAACATCGTAGAAAACTCATGAACGTTCGATCATTCTACACTTAGAGCGTTAGTAGCACAAAGGAAAACAAAAAAATAAAGAACAAAACAAAACACAGATTACACGCAGGATTTATTTACTTGGTTCCTGACCCCCCTGGGTCAGTACGTCCAAGGCCTATGTACTCGGTATAACGCCCGCCCTTATATCTACTCTTGGGGCGGGGTTACGTACAATCAATCATATAATTATTTCCTTTCTTCTAGCATAAAATTAAACAAACGATGCAAGGACTAAGAACTGAACATGCTTGTTTAAAACTATCAAAGTTATTCCATAACATGATAAGTTCACCAGTAATTCAACTCATAACATAATCAAGTATAAGAGACATCCAAGGGTAAACACTATCATGCAATATCAATCCTAATCACTAACACTTATTGTCAAGGAAACATAAACATAAGCATGATAAAGTAGATATAGAAATATTTCTTTCCCAAGCCACCACCCCACACATCTTCAGCCTTCCTGCCTCTTCCTTTAGTTCAAGTGTTCCTTACCATTATCTGCAGCATAAGACAACACATAACTAGTAAGCACAAAAGCTTAGTAAGGATCCTGTCCTACTCGTAAAATCCATATGAAAGCATACAACATGTACCCATAATAAATCATAAACATGAGTTCATCATAGCATACTAAACATCAAATTTTCTAAGCATGCGGCATAAAGTATCTTAAGCATACCCTTCACATATAATAAATATTTCCAAAAAATGTTTTCAAAACAATTCCATAAAGGTATTACTTAAAAATACATCCATATCATATAGGGCCCAGTTGTGTACCACATGATGCGCGTTCCGTAATGAGTTGGGGTAGCGAGCCACCAATCCCATTAGAGCAGGACCCTTACGTCCTACCGGAGCCATGACCTTAAGTTAACATGCACCCCGGATTTGTTTAACGACCCCCTTACGAGTAGGGTACACAACTTACAAAGTAAAATACTTATCATGTCTTTACATATATGCTAAGGAGTACTCCAATTTCACTTCTCAAGGGACACACCACTCTTCAAGGGTGTTTCTGATCCCATAGGGTCACACCTCATAACATAAGGGTGTTCTGGATCCCATACTTAGTGGAGTATCCTTCCAAGCATTTTATCATACATATCACATGCAATCTCATAAGGGTGCCCCATGGGCTATAAGACATGCTCATACATACATAATAATTCAACCACTTAAACATACTTCATATATGACAAGATTTGGTCACATGGATCATACTCATATCATAGGAAGTGGTAGCATGCTGAAAATTAAGTTTTCATATCAAACATCCCATTTAACATCACATGCATATACATATCATCATCCCGAACATAAGCATATCTCCTAGGGTACATCCCATACCAGCATCACATATATATATCATGTATCGTACTAAGCATAGCATACATCATGGGGTACTCAACCTTCACAACCCTAAGGGTTTATGCCTTGGCCGAAACTCATGCTAGGGGGGAAGTTAATGTTTTCCAATCAACATCCCATTTAAACATTACATGCCTATACATATCATCATCCCCATACATAAGCATATCTTATAGAATAGTTGACCTTCACAAACCCTAATCTTAGGGTGTTGGCCGAAAGTCATAGGGTAGGGGAAATTAGGGTTTTTGCAATGAAACATTCACACAGACATTTATATAAACACCTTGTATACATTATCATACAATACACTAAGCATGGATATGTTATAGGATAATTCAACCCTCACTAATCCTAGTTCCATGCCTTGGCCGAAACCCATACAAACCCTAAACCCTAGTTTTTGTCATCACAAAATGAAGGGACACAACATATGTGTATACCCTAAGTTCCAAGGGGTCTCTTCATGTAACAAAGAGTAGCCAAAGACTCTCCTTTGGAGGTGGCCGAACCTATGCAAGAACAAAACCCTAGGTTTTGTTTACAACATTTTGAAGGATACAACATATACATATACCCTAAGTTCCAAGGGGTCTTCTCATGCATCAAGGAGTAACCCAAGGCCTTCCCCTAAGGGGGTGGCCGAAACTCACTCAAGGGGAAAATCCCCATTTTCGAAACCAACAAGGAGAATGAAAATCATACAATAACCATTACACTACAGGCGAGGGGATACTTACATCCTTTCGCTTGAATTTCTCCTTCTCTTACTCCTTAGGGTACCTTTAATTGAAGTGAGAGTGAGAATTTCCTTTGCTAAGACTTCTCTAGAACCTTTGGCCCTAGTAGAGAGCAAGGTCCTTGGGTGGGATCTCCTTCCTTCCAATCCCCTAGGGTTAGAACCCTAGGGTTTACTTTTCGAAAATGAAAGGGAAGGGGAGAGTGAATTTTCGGTGGGGAGAGTGAGGAAGAAGAAGAGAGGAAGTTATTCCAACTTCTCCTTCTCTTATTTATACTTTTCTCATGAAGAGACATGTCTCTTCACTTCCCTAGCTTTAACAAGCATGTTTCTTATTCTCTCTACATGAAACATTGCTTGGTTCATTGTTTATGACATGATTAGTGCAACTAGGAGGTTCAAGGTTCAATCCTTGCTTCCTCCTTTCTACCTCTTCTTTTTATCACATTTTGCACTAATCCATATCAAAGCCCATTAAGCCAAGTCCATCATGAAATTTCATAATAATAATAATGATAATGTTTAATGAATTTATAATATTTCATATGGGAAAATTTTTGGGTGTTACAATCCTCCATACCTTATAAAAAGTTCGTCCCGAACTTTAAAATAATTCCGGATACTTTAATCGTATTGCCTCCTCTCATTCCCACGTGGCTTCTTCGAATTGTTCGTTCCGCCACAAAACCTTTACTAAGGGTACTTCCTTGTTCCTTAGCTTTTTGACTTCCCGGTCTAAGATCTGAATAGGTCGGCGTTCGGAACTTAGGTTCTCTTGATCTTGTACTGGTTGGGGCTCTATCTTCTGATCCACATCAGAGGTACATTTCCTGAGCATTGATACATGGAAGACATTATGGATAGCCGACATTTCTGGCGGTAACTCCAGTTCGTAGGCCACTTTGCCTACCCGTCTCAGAATCTGATACGGTCCCACATATCTCAGACTCAACTTCCCTTTCTTCCCGAATCTCATTACCCCTTTCACAGGGGCCACTTTCAGGAATACTGAATCCCCAACCTCAAAGTCTAGTGGTCTGCGTCGCTTGTCAGCGTAGCTTTTCTGCCGAGTCTGAGCAGTCTCTATCCTCTGGCGGATATTCTTTATAGCCTGAGTGGTTTCGTCTATAATATCCGTCTGGACTCCCATCTCCTTCTTTTCACCACTCTCAAGCCAGCATATAGGAGATCTGCATTTCCTTCCGTATAGTGCTTCGTACGGTGCCATCCCGATAGTAGCCTGATAACTGTTGTTATAAGCAAACTCTGCTAGGCTCAGGTATCGACACCAGCTTCCCTTGAAATCCAAGGCACAAGCTCGCAACATGTCCTTTAATATCTGGTTTACTCTTTCAGTCTGCCCGTCAGTCTGGGGGTGAAAGGCAGTACTGAATTTCAGCTTCATGCCAAGAGCCTTCTGCACGTGTCCCCAAAAATCTGAAGTAAATCGACCATCTCGATCCGAGATGATGGTCTTGGGAACCCCGTGTAGTCGGACAATTTCCTTGACGTACAGTTGAGCCAGCTGCTCTACTGAGTGGGTCATCCTGATAGCCAGAAAGTGGGCAGACTTGGTGAGTCTGTCCACAATAACCCATATACCATCATATCCGTTCATCGTTCTAGGCAGCCTAGAGATGAAATCCATAGAGATGTCTTCCCATTTCCACTCGGGGATAGACAGAGGTTGCAAAACTCCACTAGGCCTCTGGTGTTCTGCTTTGACCCTCTGGCAGGTCAAACACATACTGACATAGTGTGCTACATCCCGCTTCATACCGGACCACCAAAATTTTCTCTTCAGATCTTGATACATCTTGGTAGACCCAGGATGCATCGCATAAGGTGTTCCATGAGCTTCCTCAAGGATTCTTGTCCGTAAGTCGGAGTCGTCGGGAACACATAATCGATCCCGAAAATATAAGACTCCGCTGTCTGAAATCCGAAATCCATCGTCCTTGCCTTCGAGAACCTCTTGCTTGATTCTCTGAATACTCGGATCATGATTCTGCTTTTCCAGAATATCGCCGAACAATGTCGGCGCAATCATCAGGGTGGACAACTGTCCTGATATGATTTCAATCCCGTAATTCATAATTTCTTCCCCTAAGGGTTGTGACAAAGCTGATAAAGACATCAAAGCAGCACATGATTTTCTACTGAGAGCATCGGCTACCTTGTTGGCTTTTCCCGGATGGTACAGGATCTCACAGTCATAATCCTTGACCAATTCGAGCCATCTGCGCTGCCTCATATTCAGATCTTTCTGGGTGAAGAAATACCGCAGACTCTGGTGATCTGTATAAACTTTACACTGAGTTCCATATAGATAATGCCTCCATATTATCAGTGCAAAGACCATCGCTGCTAACTCTAAGTCATGGGTAGGGTAATTTCTTTCATGTTCCTTCAGTTGCCTAGAGGCATAGGCAATTACCTTCCCATTTTGCATAAGTACAGCTCCAAGTCCCAGTTTGGATGCGTCGATGTACATATCGAAACCCATATCGCTCTCTGGAAGAGTCAATATTGGAGCGCTAGTCAGCCTCCTTTTCAGTTCAGTAAAGATCTTCTCACATTCATCGGTCCATATATATTTCATGTCTTTCTTCGTAAGAGCTGTCATAGGGGCAGCAATCCGAGAGAAGTTCTCTACGAATTTTCTGTAATAGCCTGCTAGCCCGAGGAAGCTTCTGATTTCACTGGCATTCTTGGGTCTAGTCCAGTTACTCACGGCTTCGATTTTAATTGGGTCCACCATTACTCCTTCCTTGGAGANCATTGGTAACTCCAAATGGCATAACTACGAACTCATAATGTCCGTATCTAGTTCGGAAAGCCATCTTCGGTATATCCTCCTTTTTCACCCTGACTTGTGATAACCCGATCTCAGGTCAATCTTAGAGAAAACCATGGCTCCCTTCAGTTGATCGAACAGGTCATCTATCCTGGGTAGAGGGTATCTGTTCTTGATAGTCACGTTGTTCAGCGCCGATAGTCGATACACATTCGCCATCGACCCATCCTTCTTTTCACGAACAGTACGGGAGCTTCCCAGGGGAATGACTAGGGCGGATGAGTCCCTTGTCAAGCAGCTCTTGTAACTGTCCTGTAATTCCTTTAATTCCGTCGGCGCCATACGGTACGGTGCCTTAGAAATGGGTTAGTACCAGGAACCCACTCAATTGCAAATTCTATATCTCTTCAGGTGCTAACCCTGGTAAGTCATCGGGAAATACCTCTAGGTAATTGCATACAACTTTGACGTCTTCTAGCTTCGGGCCCTCTGTAGGACTGGTATCAACCACATGAGCTAGAAATCCAGAGCATCCCTTTTCTAACATCTTCCTTGCTTTCAGAGCCGACAAGAATTTGCTTGTCCTCTTCTTCGGCTCTCCGATAAATTCAAATAGAATTTCTGCCTCAGGTCGGAAGATAACCCTTCGTTTACGACACTCAATAGAGGCGCCGTATTTGTTCAAGAAATCCATGCCCAATATCACATCATAATCTGACATATCAAGCACTATCAGATCGCAGTAGAGTTCCCTATCTGCGATTCTGATTGGTGCGGCATGTAGCATTTGGGTAGAGGGCATCACCTCACCCGAGGGCAGTGTTGTCAGAAATTTACAGTCTAAATCTTGCAGTGACATATCATTTCCTTGGGCATATTAAGGAATTCCTCCAGAAATTCGGACTCGAAGTCCTTCCACTTCATCTGGTCCACTGACCTTCTAACTTTTACCTGTTCCCACCACATCCTGGCGTCGCTAGTGAGGCAGAACGAGACGCATTTAATTTTCTCATGCTCGGGCCAGTCTAATAATTCTACTGTGCTCTCAACTGTCCTGAGCCAGGCCTGGGCGTCCCAGGGCTCGCAAGTGCCAGAGAACTTTTCCGGCTTCAGTCTCTGCCACTGAATCAGATAGGCCTCCTGTCGGACTCCTCGGGCCGGAGTGTCCGGGGGTGCCTGTGCAGTTGGAGGCTCAGTAGGTATCACATTCTGACTTTCCTGCGGGGTTGCAGTGTTCCCCTGATGGGTCATCAGAGTGTTTATTATATGCTGTTGTTCAGTGACCTGACGCTGTAGGTCCGTGATCACTTGTATCAAGTTAGGTGGGGGTGCGGTCTCATTACCCCGATTGCTACGTCCTCTAGCCATATCTATCATACAGGTGATAAATAAGCTACATAAGAATTAACGCTACTTTTCTTGTTATGCAAGCATAAATCATCTCTATATTATGCAAGCATAAATCATCTCTATATATATCATTACTGTACATGAAATAAAGTAAAGCGAGGTTAGGATCTCTTACTTGGAAGCGGCAGGATGAAGCTTGATGTGTGTGTGGTAGAGGGGAAACCTGCTCTGATACCAACCTGTAACGCCCGCCCTTATATCTACTCTCAGGGCGGGGTTACGTACTACTCATTCATATAAATCTTTTTTTTATAAAAGAAAAACATAAGTGCTAAGCATACTAATCAATGCATGCAAATTATCTATCATGCTTTGATCATCCTTAAAAAGCATAGTCATATGTTTCCATGCATAATATTAGTTCATGAAATTGAATCTAAGGAAATCTAGAACCTCATGTGAAATATCTTGAATAAAAGTTATCCTATAACATGCTAGGTTCACAAGTAGTTCAACTCATCACTTAATCAAATATAAGAGTAATCACTAACATTCTTTAACAAGAAACATTAACATAAGCATATTAAAGTAGATATAGAATCATTCTTTCCCGAGCCACCACCCCACACATCTTCAGCCCTCCTGCCTCTTCCTTTAGCTCAAGTGTTCCTTACCTTTATCTGCAGCATAAGACAACACATAACTAGTAAGCACAAAAGCTTAGTAAGGATCCGGTCCTACTCGCAAAATCCATACGAAAGCATACAACATGTACACATAACAAGACATAAGCATGAGTTCATCATAGCATACTAAACATCCAAGTTTCTAAGCATGCAGTATATAGTATTTTAAGCATACCCATCACATGTAATAAATGTTTTTCAAAACAGTTCCATAAAGGTATTACTTAAAAATACATCCATATCATATTGGGCCCAGCTGTGTACCACATGATGTGCGTTCCCTAATGAGTTGGGGTAGCGAGCCACCAATCCCATTAGAGCAGGACCCTTACGTCCTACCGGAGCCATGACCTTAAGTTAACATGCACCCCGGATTTGTTTAACGACCCCTCTTATGAGTCGGGTACACAACTTACAAAGTAAAATACTTATCATGTCTTTACATATATGCTAAGGAGTACTCCAAATTCACTTCTTAAGGGACACCCACTCTTTCAGGGTGTTTCTGATCCCATAGGGACACACCTCACAACATAAGGGTGTTCTTGATCCCATACTTAGTGGAGTATCCTTTCAAGCATTTAATAATACATATCACATGAAATCTCATAAGGGTGCCCCATGGGCCATAAGACATGCTCATATATACATCATAATTCAACCACTTAAACATACTTATATAGATGACAAGATTTGTCACCTAAATCATATTCATGTCATAGGAAAGGGGTAGCATGCTTCATGAGTTAATTGAGTTCTTCTTATCCCTAAATCTAGGGCTTGGCCGAAAGTCAAGGGTAAGGTAGCTTAGGTTTTTGACCTCAAACCTCCCATACAAACATCATATATATATACATCATGTATCATACTAAGCATAGCATACATCATGGGGTAATCAACTTTCACAAACCAAATATATCATGCCTTGGCCGAAAATCATGCTAGGGGAAAACTAAGTTTTCAAATCAAACATTCCATTTTAACATCACTTGCATATACATATCATCATCCCAAACATAAGCATGTCTCATAGGGTACATCCCACACAATCATCACATATATATATATATCATGTATCATACTAAGCATAGCATACATCATGGGGTAATCAACCTTCACAAACCTAAGGTTCCATTCCTTGGCCGAATATCACATACTAGGGAAAACTTAAGTTTCCAATCAAACATTCCATTTAAACATCACATGCATATACATATCATTAACCCCCAAACATAAGCATTTCCTATAGGGTAGTTTAACCTTCACAAACCCTAACTTAGGGTGTTGGCCGAATGTGTAGGGTTGGGTCATTAGGGTTTTTGAAACAACCTTCATACAATCATTTACACAAACACCTCACATACATATCATACCACTTATTAACCATAGATTTCATCATAGGATAAATATGCAACCCTAAACCCTAATCCCTCTAGGGTTGGCCGAAACTAGTAGGGTAGGGAAAAAGTTGGATTTTTGTAACTAAACATTCATACAACCACATTGTCTACATCATCATACATTACACTAAACATAAAATCCATCCTAGAGAAATTCCACTCTTAAACCCAATAAATCCCTTACCTTGGCCAAAACCTACAAAGGGTGAAAACCCTAGATTTTGTTCATAACATCATGATGAAACAACATGTACATATACCCTAAATCCCAAGGGTCTACTCATGTAACAAGGAGGGACCAAGGCCTCCCCTTAAGGGGTGGCCGAAATCTACAAAGGGGAAAACCCCTATTTTTCGAAAACCACAAAAGCAAAGATTCATACACAACTATTACACTGCAGGTGAGGGGATACTTACATCCTTTCGCTTGAATTTCCCTTAGGGTACCCTTGGTTGAATAAGAAAATGAGTGTTTCCCTTGTTAGCCTTCTCTAGCAATCTTGGCCCTAGTAGAGGGCAAGAACCTTAAAGGGTTCTTCTTCCTTCCAATTCCCTAGGGTTAAAACCCTAGGGTTTACTTTTTCGAAAATGGAAAGGAAGAAGAAGTGAATTTCGGTGATGAGAGGGAGGAAGAAGAAGAAGAAGAGGAAGTTACTCTAACTTCTCTTTCCCTTATTTATACTTTTCTCATGAAGAGACATGTCTCTTCACTTCCCTAGCTTTTAACAAGCATGTTCCTTATTCCCTCTACATGAAATATGGCTTGGTTCATTGGTTATGACATGGTTAGTGCAACTAGGAGGTTTAAGGTTCAATGCTTGCTTCCTCCTTTCTATATTTCCTTTTTGCACTATTCCACATCCAAACCCATTAAGCCAAGCCCATCATGAAATTTCATAGTAATAATTATGTTTTATGAATTCATAATATTTCATAATATTTCATAATAATATTTCATGAATTTCATAATATTTCATATTCATGAATTCATAATATTTCATAATAATATTTCATGAATTTCATAATATTTCATATTCATGAATTCATAATATTTCATAATATTTCATATGGGAGAATTTTGGGGCGTTACAAACCTCCATACCTTATAAAAAGTTCGTCCCGAACTTTAAAATAATTCCGGATACTTTAATCGTATTGCCTCCTCTCGTTCCCATGTGGCTTCTTCGAATTGTTCGTTCTGCCACAGAACCTTTACTAAGGGTACTTCCTAGTTCCTTAGCTTTTTGACTTCCCGATCTAAGATCTGTATAGGTCGGCGTTCGGAACTTAAGTTCTCTTGATCTTGTACTGGTTGGGGCTCTATCATCTGATTCATATCAGAGGTACATTTCCTGAGCATTGATACATGGAAGACATTGTGGATAGCCGACATTTCTGGCGGTAACTCCAGTTCGTAGGCCACCTTGCCTACCCGTCTCAGAATCTGATACGGTCCCACATATCTCGGACCTCGCTTCCCTTTCTTCCCGAATCTCATTACCCCTTTCATAGGGGCCACCTTCAGGAATACTGAATCCCCAACCTCAAACTCTAGTGGTCTGCGTCGTTTATCAGCGTAGCTTTTCTGCCGACTCTGAGCAGTCTCTATTCTCTGGCGAATATTCTTTATAGCCTGAGTGGTTTCATTTATAATTTCAGTCTGGAGTCCATCTCCTTCTTTTCACCACTCTCAAGCCAACATATAGGAGATCTACATTTTCTTCCGTACAGTGCTTCGTACGGTGCCATCCCGATAGTAGCCTGATAACTGTTGTTATAAGCAAACTATGCCAGGCTCAGGTATCGACACCAGCTTCCCTTGAAATCCAAGGCACAAGCTCGTAACATATCCTCTAATATCTGGTTTACTCTTTCAGTCTGCCCGTCAGTCTGGGGGTGAAAGGCAGTGTTGAATTTCAGTTTCGTACCGAGAGTTTTCTGTACGTGTCCCCAAAAACCTGAAGTGAATCGACCATCCCTATCAGAGATAATGGTCTTGGGAACCCCGTGCAGTCGGATAATTTCTTTGACGTACAGTTGAGCCAACTGCTCCACTGAGTAGGTCATCCTAATAGCCAGAAAATGGGCAGACTTGGTGAGTCTGTCCACTATAACCATATACCATCATATCCATTCGTCGTTCTAGGTAGCCCAGAGATGAAATCCATGGAGATGTCTTCCCATTTCCACTCGGGGATAGACAGGGGTTGCAAAACTCCTCCAGGCCTCTGGTGTTCTGCTTTGACCCTCTGGCAGGTCAAATATATACTGACATAGTGGGCTACATCCCGCTTCATACCGGACCATCAAAATTTGCTCTTCAGATCTTGATACATCTTGGTAGACCCAGGATGCATCGCATAAGGTGTTCCATGAGCTTCCTCAAGGATTCTTGTCCGTAAGTCGGAGTCGTCGGGAACACATAATCGATCTCGAAGATATAAGACTCCACTGTCCGAAATCCTAAATCCATCGTCCTTGCCTTCGAGAACCTCTTGCTTGATTCTCTGAAGACTCGGATCATGATTCTGCATTTCCAGAATATCACCGAATAATGTCGGCGCAATCATCAGGGTGGATAACTGTCCTGATATCATTTCAATTCCGTAATTCATAATTTCTTCCCCTAAGGGTTGTGACAAAGCTGATAAAGACATCAAAGCAGCACATGATTTTCTACTGAGAGCATCGGCTACCTTGTTGGCTTTTCCCGGATGGTACAGGATCTCACAATCATAATCCTTGACCAATTCGAGCCATCTGTGCTGTCTCATATTCAAATCTTTCTGGGTGAAGAAATACCGCAGACTCTGGTGATCTGTATAAACCTTACACTGAGTTCCATATAGGTAGTGCCTCCATATTCTCAGTGCAAAGACTACTGCTGCTAACTCTAAGTCATGGGTAGGGTAGTTTCTTTCATGTTCCTTTAGTTGCCTAGAGGCGTAGGCAATCACCTTCCCATTCTGCATAAGCACAGCTCCGAGTCCCAATTTGGACGCGTCGCTGTACATATCGAAACCCATATCACTCTCGGGAAGAGTCAATATTGGAGCGCTAGTCAGCCTCCTTTTCAGTTCAGTAAAGCTCTTTTCACATTCCTCCGTCCATACATATTTCTTGTCTTTCTTTGTAAGAGCTATCATAGGGGCTGCAATCCGAGAGAAGTTCTCTACGAATTTTCTGTAATAGCCTACTAGCCCGAGGAAACTTCTGATTTCACTGGCATTCTTGGGTTTAGTCCAGTTACTCACGGCTTCGATTTTAATTGGGTCCACTATTACTCCTTCCTTGGAGATAACATGTCCCAAGAATGATACTTGATCGAGCCAGAACTCGCATTTGGAAAATTTAACATACAGTTGTTCCTTCCGAAGAATCTGTAGTACTATACTCAGGTGCTCAGCATGTTCTTCGGGAGTTCTCGAATATATAAGGATATCATCGATAAAGACGATCACAAATCTATCAAGGAATGCCGAGAATACCCGATTCATTAAGTCCATAAACATAGCTGGCGCATTGGTAACTCCAAATGGCATAACTACGAACTCATAATGTCCGTATCTAGTTCGGAAAGCCATCTTCGGTATATCCTCCTTTTTCACCCTGACTTGGTGATAACCCGATCTCAGGTCAATCTTAGAGAAAACCGTGGCTCCCTTCAGTTGATCGAACAGGTCATCTATCCTGGGTAGAGGGTATCTGTTCTTGATAGTCACGTTGTTCAGCGCCCGATAGTCGATACACATTCGCATCGACCCATCCTTCTTTTTCACGAACAGTACGAGAGCTCCCCAGGGGGAATGACTAGGGCGGATGAGTCCCTTGTCAAGCAGCTCTTGTAACTGTCCTTGTAATTCTTTTAATTCCATCGGCGCCATACGGTACGGTGCCTTAGAAATGGGGTTAGTACCAGGAACCCACTCAATTGCAAATTCTATATCTCTTTCAGGTGCTAACCCTGGTAAGTCATCGGGAAATACCTCTAGGTAATTGCATACAACTTTGACGTCTTCTAGCTTCGGGCCCTCTGTAGGACTGGTATCAACCACATGAGCTAGAAATCCAGAGCATCCCTTTTCTAACATCTTCCTTGCTTTCAGAGCCGACAAGAATTTGCTTGTCCTCTTCTTCGGCTCTCCGATAAATTCAAATAGAATTTCTGCCTCAGGTCGGAAGATAACCCTTCGTTTACGACACTCAATAGAGGCACCGTATTTGTTCAAGAAATCCATGCCCAATATCACATCATAATCTGACATATCAAGCACTATCAGATCGCAGTAGAGTTCCCTATCTGCGATTCTGATTGGTGCGGCACGTAGCATTTGGGTAGAGGGCATCACCTCACCCGAGGGCAGTGTTGTCAGAAATTTGCAGTCTAAATCTTGCAGTGACATATCATTTCCTTGGGCATATTAAGGAATTCCTCCAGAAATTCGGACTCGAAGTCCTTCCACTTCATCTGGTCCACTGACCTTCTAGCTTTTACCCGTTCCCACCACATCCTGGCGTCGCTAGTGAGGCAGAACGAGATGCATTTAATTTTCTCATGCTCGGGCCAGTCTAATAATTCTACTATGCTCTCAACTGTCCTGAGCCAGGCCTGGGCGTCCCAGGGCTCGCAAGTGCCAGAGAACTTTTCCGGCTTCAGTCTCTGCCACTGAATCAGATAGGCCTCCTGTCGGACTCCTCGGGCCGGAGTGTCCGGGGGTGCCTGTGCAGTTGGAGGCTCAGTAGGTATCACATTCTGACTTCCCTGCGGGGTTGCAGTGTTCCCCTGCTGGGTCATCAGAGTGTTTATTATATGCTGTTGTTCAGTGACCTAACGCTGTAGGTCCGTGATCACTTGTATCAAGTTAGGTGGGGGTGCGGTCTCATTACCCCGATTGCTACGTCCTCTAGCCATATCTATCATACAGGTGATAAATAAGCTACATAAGAATTAACGCTACTTTTTCTTGTTATGCAAGCATAAATCATCTCTATATTATGCAAGCATAAATCATCTCTATATATATCATTACTGTACATGAAATAAAGTAAAGCGAGGTTAGGATCTCTTACTTGGAAGCGGCAGGATGAAGCTTGATGTGTGTGTGGTGGAGGGGAAACCTGCTCTGATACCAACCTGTAACGCCTGCCCTTATATCTACTCTCAGGGCGGGGTTACGTACTACTCATTCATATAAATCTTTTTTTTATAAAAGAAAAACATAAGTGCTAAGCATACTAATCAGTGCATGCAAATTATCTATCATGCTTTGATCATCCTTAAAAAGCATAGTCATATGTTTCCATGCATAATATTAGTTCATGAAATTGAATCTAAGGAAATCTAGAACCTCATGTGAAATATCTTGAATAAAAGTTATCCTATAACATGCTAGGTTCACAAGTAGTTCAACTCATCACTTAATCAAATATAAGAGTAATCACTAACATTCTTTAACAAGAAACATTAACATAAGCATATTAAAGTAGATATAGAATCATTCTTTCCCGAGCCACCACCCCACACATCTTCAGCCCTCCTGCCTCTTCCTTTAGCTCAAGTGTTCCTTACCTTTATCTGCAGCATAAGACAACACATAACTAGTAAGCACAAAAGCTTAGTAAGGATCCGGTCCTACTCGCAAAATCGATACGAAAGCATACAACATGTACACATAAATAGACCTAAGCATGAGTTCATCATAGCATACTAAACATCCAAGTTTCTAAGCATGCAGTATATAGTATTTTAAGCATACCCATCACATGTAATAAATTTTTTTCAAAACAGTTCCATAAAGGTATTACTTAAAAATACATCCATATCATATTGGGCCCAGCTGTGTACCACATGATGCGCGTTCCCTAATGAGTTGGGGTAGCGAGCCACCAATCCCATTAGAGCAGGACCCTTATGTCCTACCGGAGCCATGACCTTAAGTTAACATGCACCCCGGATTTGTTTAACGACCCCTCTTACGAGTCGGGTACACAACTTACAAAGTAAAATACTTATCATGTCTTTATATATATGCTAAGGAGTACTCCAAATTCACTTCTTAAGGGACACCCACTCTTTCAGGGTGTTTCTGATCCCATAGGGACACACCTCACAACATAAGGGTGTTCTTGATCCCATACTTAGTGGAGTATCCTTTCAAGCATTTCATCATACATATCACATGAAATCTCATAAGGGTGCCCCATGGGCCATAAGACATGCTCATATATACATCATAATTCAACCACTTAAACATACTTATATAGATGACAAGATTTGTCACCTAAATCATATTCATGTCATAGGAAAGGGGTAGCATGCTTCATGAGTTAATTGAGTTCTTCTTAACCCTAAATCTAGGGCTTGGCCGAAAGTCAAGGGTAAGGTAGCTTAGGTTTTTGACCTCAAACCTCCCATACAAACATCATATATATATACATCATGTATCATACTAAGCATAGCATACATCATGGGGTAATCAACTTTCACAAACCTAATATATCATGCCTTGGCCGAAAATCATGCTAGGGGAAAACTAAGTTTTCAAATCAAACATTCCATTTTAACATCACTTGCATATACATATCATCATCCCAAACATAAGCATGTCTCATAGGGTACATCCCACACAATCATCACATATATATATATCATGTATCATACTAAGCATAGCATACATCATGGGGTAATCAACCTTCACAAACCTAAGGTTCCATTCCTTGGCCGAATATCACATACTAGGGAAAACTTAAGTTTCCAATCAAACATTCCATTTAAACATCACATGCATATACATATCATTATCCCCCAAACATAAGCATATCCTATAGGGTAGTTTAACCTTCACAAACCCTAACTTAGGGTGTTGGCCGAATGTGTAGGGTTGGGTCATTAGGGTTTTTGAAACAACCTTCATACAAGCATTTACACAAACACCTCACATACATATCATACCACTTATTAACCATAGATTTCATCATAGGATAAATATGCAACCCTAAACCCTAATCCCTCTAGGGTTGGCCGAAACTAGTAGGGTAGGGAAAAAGTTGGATTTTTGTAACTAAACATTCATACAACCACATTGTCTACATCATCATACATTACACTAAACATGAAATCCATCCTAGAGAAATTCCACTCTTAAACCCCATAAATCCCTTACCTTGGCCAAAACCTACAAAGGGTGAAAACCCTAGATTTTGTTCATAACATCATGATGAAACAACATGTACATATACCCTAAATCCCAAGGGTCTACTCATGTAACAAGGAGGGACCAAGGCCTCCCCTTAAGGGGTGGCCGAAATCTACAAAGGGGAAAACCCCTATTTTTCAAAAACCACAAAAGCAAAGATTCATACACAACTATTACACTGCAGGCGAGGGGATACTTACATCCTTTCGCTTGAATTTCCCTTAGGGTACCCTTGGTTGAATAAGAAAATGAGTGTTTCCCTTGTTAGCCTTCTCTAGCAATCTTGGCCCTAGTAGAGGGCAAGAACCTTAAAGGGTTCTTCTTCCTTCCAATTCCCTAGGGTTAAAACCCTAGGGTTTACTTTTTCGAAAATGGAAAGGAAGAAGAAGTGAATTTCGGTGATGAGAGGGAGGAAGAAGAAGAAGAAGAGGAAGTTACTCTAACTTCTCTTTCTCTTATTTATACTTTTCTCATGAAGAGACATGTCTCTTCACTTCCCTAGCTTTTAACAAGCATGTTCCTTATTCCCTCTACATGAAATATGGCTTGGTTCATTGGTTATGACATGGTTAGTGCAACTAGGAGGTTCAAGGTTCAATTCTTGCTTCCTCCTTTCTATATTTCCTTTTTGCACTATTCCACATCCAAACCCATTAAGCCAAGCCCATCATGAAATTTCATAGTAATAATTATGTTTTATGAATTCATAATATTTCATAATAATATTTCATGAATTTCATAATATTTCATATTCATGAATTCATAATATTTCATAATATTTCATATGGGAGAATTTTGGGGCGTTACACTTATATAGTCGGGGAAGCTGACAGTTCCTGCCCCGCCTACCACCTGCAGTCATATAGCGAGGACAAGGTGATGTATGCCCAGAGATGACAAGATAAAGTGGTGCATACTGGGTTAAGGAAAGGGACACTGTCAACTTAATAGCTGACGCCTTTTGGCGCCGCTCGACCTGACACCAGTGTAGGTGGTCGTAGTACGGGGGGACAGGGTCGGGCAGGAAGATCAATGCCTCAGCATGATATCCGTCGTTTAAGACCCAGAGGACCTCAGTCCTGTGTCGACCCCGTACAGCTTCTGGTAGCCTGGTTCCAGGGAGTGGTTGTGTTTGCCATGGCTGCCTGGGGGCCCATGAGGGTGCCGACTGGGGCACTGAATGACGAGGCCGACTGAGGGCCTATGAGGGTGCCGACTAGGGCACTGAATGATGAGGTCAACTGACGGCCTATGAGGGTGCCGACTGGGGCACTGAATGACGAGGCCGACTGAGGGCTTATGAGGGTGCCGACTGGGGCACTGAATGATGAAGCCGACTGAGGGCCTATGAGGGTGCCGACTGGGGCACTGAATGATGAGGCCGACTGAGGGCCTATGAGGGTGCCGACTGGGACACTGAATGATGAGGCCGACTGAGGGCCTATGAGGGTGCCGTCTGGGGCACTGAATGACGAGGCATCCAGTAACGCTCCCTTCGGTTCGGGCTTACCCCCGGAGCGTGGTCCGCCTCGCATCGGCGGGGAGCCAAACCTGGAGGGGTACTAGAGCACAGACGTCCAAGCTTGGGTCAGACCGATCTTAAGGAGCGTGGGCCGCCACGCGTCCGTTCAGGGGCCCTGACTTGCACGACGTCTATTGTAACACCCAATAATTTTCTGGTATTATTAGGGATTTTTTAGAATTTTTCTAGCATTTTTCGGAATTAAAATAAAAAGAAAAAAAATTAAAGGGTCGGGTGGGGATTGATCTCGCGACCACGCGAGAAGCAAATCCTTAAGCAAGCTTGGCTAACCAACTGGGCAAGGGTATCAAGCACAAAAAAGGATGGAGAGAAATAATGTTATAGGGTAGTTAGGCCTTTTCATTAAGAGATATATTAACCCCGCTTAAGTCACGTAAGGGGGATTAGGGCTCGTTGGCGGCTGCGTGCGAGAAGAGGGCGAGGGAGGGGCTGCGAAAACTGAGGAAGCCAAGGAGTTCTTCTTCCTCTTCTCTTTCCCCTTGAGTAGAGAGAATCTAAGGTTTCTCCCTAGGGCCAAAGAGTGGAGGTTTCTCACAAGGAAGA
This sequence comes from Boesenbergia rotunda, assembly GCA_024364735.1. Classification (NCBI taxonomy): domain Eukaryota; kingdom Viridiplantae; phylum Streptophyta; class Magnoliopsida; order Zingiberales; family Zingiberaceae; genus Boesenbergia; species Boesenbergia rotunda. Next base: position 151,857 of record JAGFNQ010001066.1, read on the forward strand.
AGAGAGGAGTTCTACACTAGGTTTATACCTCGATTTAGTGAGTTTTCTTCAAGATAAGGGTAAGTAGATCACTCACCTGCAATAGAAGTAGTTTCGCCATGTATTTCTCGTTGTAGAATCATGTTTGTGATCTAAGTGCATGCTTTAAGATTATGGTTTTTCTTATTTGTGTGTTTTAAGTTCCTAAAGAATACATGTTTTATCATAAAATATGAATTGGAGTAAGTTTTTGTGTATGTGACCTAAGTATGACAAGAGTAAGTTCTTGAAAAGTCCCAAAAAGGAGTTTTGGGGTTAAGGGCACGCAAGGTGCTCGATGAAAGTTCCAAGTAAGAAAAGGTAAAGGTTTATAGTGCAAGATTTATGAAAAAGAAAGTTAGCTTGATAAATACAAGCATTATGAGTAAGAAAGTATTTTACTTTTGTAAAGTGACATGTACCGGGCAAATGAGAGGCCCACAGAAAGTAAGAAAGAAGCTCTAATAGGGTGCGGTGCTAGCTACCTCGAAACTTATTAGGGATGCCCGCATTGGTACACTGATACCAGGTACAGTGTCAAGGCCTGAGAAAGTTGATTATTATTTTGAAGTATATGAGTATATGTAAGTGTTTTCAGTTTAAACATATGTTTTGCTATGTATGTTAACATTGTTATGTTACAAGCATGTTAAAGAGCAAGAGCAAGGAAATTAGTGGTTTAAAGTATAGAAATGCATAAGTAGCAAGTCTCAAAAGAAATTATGAGCATGTTAAATTTGCAAATGTTTTAATGCTAGTAAATGTTTTTAAGCATGATTGAGCATGATAAGTATGTGAAAGTTTCCATGTGTAAGTATTTCAAAGTGCATGTGTTTTGAAGCAAGCATTATTTGAAAAGAGCATGTTTATCATTGATCGCATGGATTTGTGAGTTAGGATTTACTTACTAAGTAAATCGCTTATTAGTTGCATTTCCTTCTATTGCAGACAAAGGTAAAGAAAAAGCATAAGCTAGGGAGGCGAGCGGGACTTGCATTGATGTTCAGTGGCGGCGGAACCGTGGAAGAGATCGTCGGGTTAAGTCTTGTAGAACATGTGTTTTGGTGTTTTGAATTGGTAGAACGAATGACTTTGTTTAAACCTTGCATAGAGACAAAGTTGGGTACAAACTCTAGTCTAGAGTTCATATATTTTGATAGCTTATTTACTTCCGCAAAGATCCTAATTACAAATTTATGAGGTTGTTTTGAGTTGCTAGGATGTTTATAAAACTAGTATAGAGTATAGAAATGGAGTTATGTCTTTGTATGTCTTGAAAGTATATGAATTGTGAGGCTTTGAAAATGGTTTTCAGGTCTGTAAATGCAGTTTTCAGGCGTGCCAGTCGACTGGTTCAGAACCAGTCGACTGCGATATCGAACAGAACCTTCTGTTCGGTGCACCAATCGACTGCCATGAGGCTAGTCGACTGGTGCCGGGCCTAGAAAGTTTCTATGGCCGATACCAGTCGACTGGCTATATAGCAGTCGACTGGTACCATTGAAAAGAAAATGGTATAGAGCAGCTGGTTAGTGTTTCAGTCTTACAACAAAGAGGTCTAGGGGTTAAATCCTTGCAAAGCAAATAAAATGAAAGTTTTTTTTAAAAAAGAAAAAAAAATCAGAGCAAGTTAAGGGGAGTCAAGTAGTTGTAACCTAAGGCTAAGAATAAGGTAAAGTTAAGGTAAAGTAATGTGGCGCCCGCCTTAAGGAAGAGAGAGAGAAGTTAAGGAAGGTGGGTCGTCACAGAGTGGTATCAGAACAAGAGGTTTCCACCCTTCCGCCACACTGACATCAAGCATCAATCCTGCCGCCTGCCAAGTAAGAAGTTCATATGTTGTAGTTTTGTATGCTTTTCATTATTGACTGCTAGTATCAGTAAGTGCATGATGATAATGAAGTATGTTAGTATTATTATATGCTAATATGTGCATGGAGATAATGAAATAAGTTAGTAAGAGATAATGAGCTTTTATTTTCTTTATGATATAGAGTAGGAGAATGTTAAGAGGGCGTCCTTCATGTTGTGATCTTAGTATAGCAAGACCAAGGTCTTGATTTGCCTAAACGCAAGGTTTGGGAGATTTCGACACACAAGGTGTTCGATAAAAGTTCTGAGTAAGTCCAAGGTCTTACTAAGCCTTAGAACGAGTTCTAGGACTAAGAAATGAGATAAGAAACAAGACCAAGGTCTTGTTATATCCTAAAGCAAGTTTGGGAACATTACCGTTAAGTGTTAAGTTATACATTAGAGGACGTCCTAGAAAGGCCCAAAATGAGGAACGAACTCCTAAAGGGCAAGAGGTAGAGTCAGTACCACCCCCAATAACAAGTTATTGCCACCATGATGGCTAACTAGCAGACCGCTTCCATTATCCCGCCGGTGGAGAAGAGAATATGTAGTGGCACTAGTTGTGACCGAAGACCCATCGGTGACATCTGTAGTTCCGGCAAGGGGGGTAAGGCAAGAAGCATACCTCATCCAGTGGCAGAAACTGAAGCCAGAGGACTTCTCAGGCACAAGCGAACCATGGGATGCTCAAGCATGGTTCAAAACTTAGGAAAGCATAGTAGAACTACTGGACTGGCCTAAGGTAGAGAAGATAAAGTGTACCTCCTTCTGCCTTACCGGAGATGCTAGATTGTGGTGGGAGAGAGTTAAGGCCAAGAGAAATGTCAGCCAGATGACATGGGCTGACTTCGAGACTGAGTTCTTCGAAGAATACTTGCACATGCGACTAACCAATAAGCACTATGATGAATTCACGGAGTTCAGACAAGGAGAACTATCCGTGGATGAAGTAGTGAAGAAGTTTAATCGGTTAGCTCGTCTGTACCCAGAGTTAGTTAGCACTGAAAAAGAGAGAGTCAGACTGATGTTGAAGATGTTCAGGCCTGAGATAGAGTTAAACGTGGCCAGCGGTGTTAGTAGACCGCAAACCTCAGAAGAACTGATAAGTAGTGCCATGATCACTGAGCACTACTTAAATAGTATAATGGCCACCCGTATGATATAGAAGCAAGTACCAGTCCAAAGATCCCAGGTAACCCGCAGAATTGGAAAGGGAACCCAAATAAAAGGAAGCAGTGGGACCAAAGGACTTCTAGGGGCTAAGAGTTGTACCAATTCGGATTTCCAACCAAGAACTCTATGGTGATTTAGTAGTCCTTGACATGAAGGATTATGATATCATCTTAGGGATGGATTTCTTGACCATGTACAATGCCGCTATTGAATGCCGCAGAAGAAGAGTAAAGTTCACGCCAGAAGCAGAACCTCTATTCGAGTTTATTGGAGACCCAAAGAGAAAGGCAAAAAGGTTCTTATCTACCTTACAAGCTCAGAGAATGTTAGAGAAGGGGTGTTCTGGTTTTCTAGCTCATATAGTAGATGCAAGTCAAAGAGAAGGATTAAAGAAAGAGGAAGAGAGGGTAGTCTGTGACTATCCGGAGGTGTTTCCTGAAGAGATTCCCAGGACTCCCTCCCAATCGAGAAATTGAAATTGAGTTGGTTCCAGGAACCAACCCAATTTCAAAGGCACCTTATCGCATGGCACCAGCAGAACTGAAAGAGCTGCAAGAACAGTTACAAGAGCTGCTCGACAAGGGTTTCATCCGCCCTAGTCATTCACCTTGGGGAGCTCCTGTATTGTTCGTCAAGAAGAAAGATGGATCTATGCGAATATGCATAGATTATCGAGCTTTGAATAAGGTAACCATCAAGAACAGATATCCTTTGCCAAGGATAGATGATTTATTTGATCAGCTGAAGGGAGCCACAGTGTTCTCCAAGATAGATCTGCGATCAGGTTACCATCAGCTCAGAGTGAAGGAGAGTGATGTGCCAAGGACTGCTTTCAGTACAAGATATGGGCACTATGAGTTTGTGGTCATGCCCTTTGGAGTGACAAACACCCCTACGACGTTTATGGATCTAATGAATAGAGTGTTTAAGGATTTTCTGGACAAGTTCGTCATTGTCTTTATTGATGATATCCTAGTGTATTCAAAGACTCAGGAAGAACATGACGAACACCTGAAGATGGTATTACAAACCTTACATCAGAAGGAGTTGTACGCCAAATTCTCAAAGTGTGAGTTTTGGCTTGACCAGGTGGCCTTCCTAGGCCACATCATTTCCAAGGAAGGTATTATGGTAGACCCAGCCAAGATTGAAGCAGTTAGTAACTGGAGTCGACCAAAGAATGCCAGTGAGATCAGAAGTTTTCTGGGTTTGGCAGGGTACTACAGAAGGTTTGTAGAGGACTTTTCAAAGATAGCTTCTCCACTTACAGCCCTGACCAGAAAGAATAAGAAGTATGAGTGGACTGAGGACTGTGAGCAGAGCTTCCTTGAGTTGAAGAAGAGACTGACCAGCGCTCCTATCCTTACAGTACCCGAAGGTGATAAGAGCTTTGATATATACAGTGATGCATCAAAGCTAGGACTTGGAGCAGTCCTTATGCAAGAAGGCAAAGTCATAGCTTATGCTTCCAGGCAACTCAAGAACTATGAAAAGAATTACCCCACTCATGATCTGGAGTTGGCAGCTGTAGTCTTCGCTCTAAAAATATGGAGACATTATCTGTATGGAGTGCAGTGTAAGATTTATACAGATCACCAGAGTCTAAAATATTTCTTCACTCAGAAAGACCTCAATATGAGACAGCGAAGGTGACTTGAGTTAGTGAAGGATTATGACTGTGAGATCCTTTACCACCCTGGTAAGGCAAATAAAGTAGCAGATGCACTAAGTAGAAAGACTTGTGCCACTTTGATGTCCTTATCATCGTTGGCACCACCCTTACAGAAGGAGATAGTAGATTATGGAGTGGAGATTATTGATGGGCAACTAGCTCTATTGACACTAGAGTCAACTTTGCTTGAAGAAATACAGCAAGAGCAAGTTAAGGATTCTGATATCCAAAGGATCAAGCAAGAGATACAAGATGGAGAGAGTAAAGAGTTTAGAGTATCTGGTAGTGGGATACTCTATTATGGTGACCGTTTATGTGTCCCCAATAGTGAAGAGCTGAGAAAGAAGATTCTTGAAGAAGCACATAGAACTCCCTACTCAATGCATCCTGGTTCCACTAAGATGTATCAGGATTTGAAAAGAAGATTTTGGTGGTCAGGGATGAAGAGAGACATAACTAAGTATGTCAGCACCTGTCTGACATGTCAGAGAGTTAAAGCAGAACACCAGAGACCAGGAGGTGTCCTATAGCCCATTCAGATTCCAGAGTGGAAATGGGAAGACATAGCCATGGATTTCATAGTTAGTTTACCAAAGACAACTAATGGCTATGACGCTATTTGGGTGATAGTAGACAGATTGACCAAGTCTGCCCACTTCTTGGCAATCAGAGTGTCTTACTCAATTGAAAAGTTAGCCCAGTTATATGTGCAGGAAGTGATCCGACTACACGGAGTCCCGAAGACTATTATCTCTGATAGGGATGGTCGTTTCACTTCACACTTTTGGGAGTGCGTACAGACAGCATTAGGCACCAAACTGAAATTTAGCACAGCTTTCCATCCCCAGACTGATGGACAGACAAAGAGAGTGAATCAGGTTCTAGAAGATATGCTCAGAGCTTGTGCATTGGACTTCAAGGGCAGTTGGTGCGAGTATTTATGTTTAGCTGAGTTTTCCTACAACAACAGTTACCAAGCCACTATTGGTATGGACACCCTATGAAGCTCTTTATGGTAGGAAGTGTAGATCTCCCCTCTGTTGGTTATGAGGTAGTGAGAAGAAAGAAATGGGGTCACAGACTGATCTTAGATGATACCACAGAAGCTATAAGGAGTATCCGCGCAGAGAATAGAAACTGCTCAGAGTAGGCAGAAGAGTACGCTGATGTACGCCGTTAGGACCGTTAGAGTTTTGAAGTTGGGGATACAGTTTTCCTCAAAGTAGCTCCTATGAAGGGTTGTATGAGATTTGGCAAGAAAGGCAAGCTAANTAAGTAGATTTTTTTTTGAAAAATGTTAAGTAGAATTTTTTGAAAAATGTTAAGTTGAATTTTTGAAAAATGTTAAGTAGAAGTTTTATGTTTAATTAATGTTATATTAAAGGTAAAATTAATTGAGTGTAACACCCAATAATTTTCTGGTATTATTAGGGATTTTTCGGAATTTTTCTAGGATTTTTCGGAATTAAAATAAAAAGAAAAAAAAATATAAGGGGTCGGGCGGGGTTTGATCCCGCGACCACAAGGCAAGCAAAGCCTTAAGGGCATCCGGGCAACCAGCTAGGGAAGGATATCAAGCACAGAAAAGGATGAAGCGAAATAATATTATAGTTGATTTAGCCCGTTTCATGAAGAGGTATTTAAACTTCCACTTAAGTCACGTTAAGACGCGATTAGGGCTTGGAGGAGGCTGCGCGAACAGGGGTGGGAGGCTGCGAAAATAGGGAGAAAAGAGAGGAGTTTCCTTACTTCCTCTTCCTCCTCTTGAGTGGAGAACCTAGGGCTTCTTCCCCTAGGGCCAAGAAGTGGAGTTTTCTTGCAAAGGAAGAGGAAAAGAACCCTACGCTAGGAAATTTCGAGATACTTAGTGAGTTTTCTTCAAGAAAAGGGTAAGTAAATCACTCACCTGCAATAGAAGTAGTTTCGCCATGTATTTCTCATTGTAGAACCTTGTTTGTGATCTAAGTGCATGCTTTAAGATTATGGTTTTCTTATTTGTGTGTTTTAAGTTCCTAAAGAATACATGTTTTATCATAGAATATGAATTGGAGTAAGTTTTTGTGTATGTGACCTAAGTATGACAAGAGTAAGTTCTTGAAAAGTCCCAAAAGGGAGTTTTGGGGTTAAGGGCACGCAAGGTGCTCGATGAAAGTTCCAAGTAAGAAAAGGTAAAGGTTTATAGTGCAAGATTTATGAAAAAGAAAGTTAGCTTGATAAATACAAGCATTATGAGTAAGAAAGTATTTTACTTTTGTAAAGTGACATGTACCGGGCAAATGAGAGGCCCACAGAAAGTAAGAAAGAAGCTCTAATAGGGTGCGGTGGCTAGCTACCCCGAAACCTATTAGGGATGCGCGCATTGGTACATTGATACCATGGTACAGTGTCAAGGCCTGAGAAAGTTGATTATTATTTTGAAGTATATGAGTATATGTAAGTGTTTCCAGTTTAAGCATATGTTTTGCTAAGTATGTTAACATTGTTATGTTACAAGCATGTTAAAGAGCAAGAGCAAGGAAGTTAGTGGTTTAAAGTATGGAAATGCATAAGTAGCAAGTCTCAAAAGAAATTATGAGCATGTTAGATTTGCCAATGTTTTAATGCTAGTAAATGTTTTCAAGCATGATTGAGCATGATAAGTATGTGAAAGTTTCCATGTGTAAGTATTTCAAAGTGCATGTGTTTTGAAGTAAGCATTATTTGAAAAGAGCATGTTTATCCCTTATCGTTTGGATTTGTGAGTTAGGATTTACTTACTAAGCAATTTGCTTATTAGTTGCATTTTCCTTCTATTGCAGATAAAGGTAAAGAAAAAGCATAAGTTAAGGAGGCGAAGGGACTTGCTTTGATGTTTAGTGGTGGCGGAACCGTGGAAGAGATCTTTGGGATTAGTCTTGTAGAACATGTGTTTTGGTGTTTTGAAGTGGTAGAATGAATGACTTTGTTTAAACTACGCATAGAGGTTAAGTTTGGTACAAACTCTAGAGTGTTTTGCTTACATTTTGATAGTTTTGTTAAATCTCGCAAGGATTCTAATATCAAGTTATTGGATTCGTTTTGAGTTGCTAAAATGTTCATAAAACTAGTATAGAGTATAGAAATGGAGTTATGTCTTTGTATGTCTTGGAAGTATATGTTTTGTGGATCGTTGGAGATGGTTTTTAGGTCTGAAATGCAGGTTTTCAGGCGTGCCAGTCGACTGGTTCAGAACCAGTCGACTGCGATATCGAACAGAACCTACTGTTCGATGCACCAGTCGACTGCCATTAGGCCAGTCGACTGGTGCCGGGCACGGAAAGTTTCTGTGGCAGATACCAGTCGACTGGCTATATTGCAGTCGACTGGTATCATTGAAAAGAAGTGGTATAGAGCAGCTGGTTAGTGCTTTAGTGTTAGAACTAAGAGGTCTAGGGGTCAAATCCTGGCCAAGCTAATAAAATTAAAGTTTTTGCTTTATTTTGGCTGATTAGTATTTTAAACATGATTATGAATTGTTAGTTCAGCAAATTGCGAAATAAGAAATTTTAAATTCTCCCAGTTGGTTTAGCATTATAAGGAATCACTAATTAGTTAGTTAGTTAGTTAGTAGCAATCCGCCTTAAAGCTTAGTACCAGAAGGTGGGTCGTCACATTGAGTTGGTTGAGTTGGACTACATTATTGGGTCCTAAACATCTCACCCATTTCTAAGTGACAAAATGGGTATCCTTATTTGATTTGTGAGATGTGTTAATTTTATCTTTGATTTTATGTTATCACTATGATTTAATTGAAACTTGTGTTAGATTTAGGTTTAACAATTAGTAAGTTGAAAATAAATTTCGATAAAAGGCTGGCCAAGCTAATAAAATTAAAGTTTTTGCTTTATTTTGGCTGATTAGTACTTTAAACATGATTATGAATTGTTAGTTCAGCAAATAGCGAAATAAGAAATTTTAAATTCTCCCAGTTGGTTTAGCATTATAAGGAATCACTAATTAGTTAGTTAGTTAGTTAGTAGCGATCCGCCTTAAAGCTTAGTACCAGAAGGTAGGTCGTCACATTGAGTTGGTTGAGTTGGACTACATTATTGGGTCCTAAACATCTCACCCATTTCTAAGTAACAAAATAGGTATCCTTATTTGATTTGTGAGATGTGTTAATTTTATCTTTGATTTTATGTTATCACTATGATTTAATTGAAACTTGTGTTAGATTTAGGTTTAACAATTAGTAAGTTGAAAATAAATTTCGATAAAAGGCTTTGTCTGGGAAAGGGTTGATGATCCAATAAGGCTACAGGCAAAGAAGGCCTCTGTGCCTCACCAAGACCTGGAAACCAATTATTGAAATCTACTTTTAAATTTCTATTTGTTAAACTTGAATCTAACTCAAGGTCAAGCAATCTATAAAATTAAAATTGAGAAAAATTATTCAAACATCTCACAACACCCATAAGACAACCATGTTTGTTTGTATTGTGACACTTAGAATGGGTGAGATGTTAAGTACTAATTAATTGACAAATACCTTTGAAAATATTTTCAAAATCTTTAGGATATTTTTAAAAAATCTATTTTCAAAATAATGTTTAAACATAATAATATTTTAATAAATTTCATACTTGATTGGGTGCTTACCTATAAATACATATTTCAAAAATTATATATCTTTTCGAAAATTGTTTGACCTACACTTAGACGCAAACCTTCTAGGTCAACACTAAAGTCCCTTAGGACACTTAGATAGAGGACCTTGTATTTAACAAGGGTAGCCAGAAGGTGTCAGGTTCAGGGGGAGTCTTTATTTTTGCAGATTTTTATTTTTAGAAAACTATTTTTCAAAAATTATTCTTTTAAAAAATTCATATCTTTCAAAATGGTTTGTGCTTTAAAAAAATTATTATCATTTCATTCAAAATGCGTTTCAAAAAATATTTTTCAAAAACTTATTATGTCATTCAAAATATTTTTCGAAAAATACTTCTTCAAATACTATCATATTCCTTTAAAAATATTTTTCTAAAAAAAACAAGGTTTCCTACGATTATGTCAGAATGGAAAAGAAACCAAATCAAGAAAATTATTATTTTTTAACACCAAAATATATTGAAAATATTTATTTATGGAAAATCCCTAAGACATATAGGAATTTTCTTATGGTCAACAAGATTCCTAGGATTGTGTCAGACTTAGGGAAGTTCAAAATTTTTTTGGTACAATATTTTTTAAAGTAATTAGTGCCTTTTAGAATATTTTCTAAATGAGTACTTAGTTTTTTTCAAAAAAAGTGGGAAGAGTTTTAGAAAATTATTTTTTAAAAAAATATCTTAAGTATTTTCAAAAAGAGGGAGAGAGATTATCTTAAAAGGGGGAGAGAGGCTTAAGTTAGTTTTTTTTTGAAAATTTTATTGTTGGTGCAATTTTTTATCCGCTATTTCCTTTTGATGTTTTGATGTGTGACAAAGGGGAGAGAGGCTTAAGTTAGATTTTTTTTCGATTTCTCCCAAGTGTTAAACCTAGAACCCTTAGACCTAACCTAACTTAAGTTTATTGTCAAACATCAAAAAGGGAGAGATTGTTGTTGCAAGTTCATCAGTTATGCACAGTCAACCTCTAGTGTTTCGATGTTTGACAATATAAGGTATAGTCAAAGTGATCAAGGATTAAACCAAATAGGACCTTATGTTTGGTAGGGTAAATCTAGGTTTGATCAGTTTGACAAAGGGTTAAGCCAAATAGGATCTGATGTTTGGCAGAATGAATAGAACCCCGGGTTGGTCAGTTTGACCAAGGGATTAAACCAAACCAGACTTGAAGTTTGGTATATTTACCTGAAAGTTGGAGGAAGTATAGTTAGGATTAAAATGACTAGCAATGAAGTGATTATGGTGGAAGAAATCCTAGTGAGTGAAGCTAGTGTTAGGATGTATACTAAAAGCTTTGCTTTTGGTTAAAGTACATCCACATTTTGAGAGAGAATCGCAAAATCACACAGTGCATATTTATATTAGTATGTGCACAAAATGTCTCATACTTTGCATTGTATATAACATGGTGCGTGGTGACGCACAGAAGATCATGTTATCGAGTTCCTTGCAGAAGTATAAGAAAGAGGCTCACAACCGAGATGGAGTTGGACAAATCATCGAGATGGTTGTAGTGTAATTAGGTGTGGTTTGTCTTAACCATAGAATTACACTAGTGCGCTTTGTGTGCATTGAGTAGGACCAAAAGAGAGGTCATCCAATTTTGTACTGACTTCATAAATTGGATTAGACCTTGGATATATATTATGGTGTACGATCTCTAAATCCCGAAATAATAACGGGCACGTATAATTAATTATTATTTCTTTGACTTACCAATGAGCGAGATTTATTCTGCTAAATCAATAGGCCCGGTAAATTGGAAAATGATATTAATTATATGGTGTGCTGTTGATTATTGAGGGAATCCGTGTCCTGGTTAGTCAGGATGATGATGCCCCCTTGATGAGCTCATAAGGATCGTCATGGCAAATCTTGCAAGTGGACTATGGTCCGACATGATGAAAAGGTTGAGTGGTACTAGTTAAGGATCAAGAGGATAATTAATTAAAATTGTCAGTAATTTAAATTAATTATTGGGTATTCGATATCTTAAACACGGGGAGATAGTCGACTCATAATAGGTGGAGCCTATATGAAAATATGGGGGTTGGTGAGGAAGTTCAATGGGGATCCTTTAGTGGAATGGATCTCCATTAATGGATCGGATTTGAATCCATTAGCGGGCCAAGACCCAACTCCTCCTCATGGTCCCTACCTTAGCCCTATAAATACCCCATAGGAGTCATGATACAAAGATTATTAATCCCCAATTAATTGAGAATTAATCCAAATAACCTATCTCTCTTCTCCTTTCCATCTCTCTCCTAGGGTTCAAGAGGCCGGCGGTGGTAAAGGAAGGAGAAGCTTTCTTCTCCTTTCCTCTCAACTCTCCTCTCCTCCTAGAGCTCGAGCAAGCAAGGAAGAAGGTCTTCACTTGCATCCTCCTTGGCCGGAGCGAGCTCGAGAGGGAGTACTGGCGCAACCTCACGCCTTGCTTGATCGTCGGCGAAGGGTGAAGAAGGTTTTCTTCTTCCAAGGCGCCGGCAGTGGATACAAGCAAGCAAGAGGAGGGATTGTCTTCTTCCAACTTGGTCATGGTCAACAGTAGCTGCGAGGAATCCTCCCTGCTTGGTCGCCGGCACAAAGGAAGAAGAAGGAGAATTGCACCGGTGGCACACCTTGGAGGTGGGCGGCTTTGGAGCAAGCAAAGAAGGTTGAAGAAGGGGTTTTCTACAGCGATTCTAGGAAGAAGAAGTGCTCTTCTTCTTCCTTTTCATCTTCTTCATCTTCTCCTACTCATTGGTGGCCGGAACAAGCAAGAAGAAGGATCTTCATCCTTCAAGGGTCGCCGGCGGTCGAAACCCAAGGTTAGGGTTTTGAGGTTGGCGCAAAGTAAGGAAGGAGATTGGGTGATTAATTGGAAGCCTTGGTGACTTCATGTCTTGGTAGCTCGTCGCCCACACGACGTCCAAGAGGAGAGGGTCATAAGGTAGAAGACTGCGAGGTAAAAGGCGAGGTATACCTCTTCTTTGGCTCCCTTGTTGTTTCTTTTGTTTCATGCGTTTAATTAATTGTCATGAGTTAATTATTTATTAATTAATATGATAATTAATTGTATCATGGACCCCGATAATAAAGACAAAAATCGGTGATCCATTCGTCGTCTTTCCGCGGTCGATTAATTCGGAAAGTTATAAGGCCTTAACTTTGGTTTTGGCTAAGTTGTGACTTGAATTAATTGACACGATGACGAGACGGTCGTTTGGGAGACGGGTCTCTATTTGGATTAAATTTTAATCCATAGACATAGAGAGGTCTCTCATGTTCAACCCAGTGGTTGCATAGGAAACAAGCTGAGCCATATAACTAACTGCTAGGTTGAAAGAAATCCTGGTGTGTGAAGCTGGGTCCTAGTAAGGGAAGCTAGGTGGAAAAAATTCCTAGTGAGTGAAGCTAGGTGGACTAAATCCTGGTGAGTGAAATTGGGTCCTAGTGAGTGAAGTTAGGTGGACTAAGTCCTGGTGAGTGAAGCTGGGCACGAAATCTTGGTCCGGGGGGCTGAGCACTAAGTCCTGGTTGGGATCGGGCAACGGAGTATTAGCCGAGCGAGGATTGCGGACAGAAGTAGAGACGGATCGAGGTCGGACGTCTCGAGATCCGAGTTCTCGAAGGCTGAGCAAATGTCCAGCCAGATGTCCCGGTTGGCAAAAGCTTTAGTCGAGCGAGGATCGCGGACAAAAGTAGAGATGGGTCGAGGTCGGACGTCTCGAGATCCAAGTTCTCGGAGGCTAAGCAAAAGTCCAACCAGAGGTCCCGGTTAGCAAAGGTAACTTCTCCAGGGTGGAGTAGGTGAGGGCGCGTTCCCCGGGAAAGGGAACATTAAGCGTCGGTTCGACCTAGTGTAACACCCAATAATTTTCTGGTATTATTAGGGATTTTTTTGAATTTTATAGCATTTTTTCGGATTAAAATAAAAAGAAAAAAATAATAGGGGTCGGGCGGGGTTTGATCCCGTGACCACAAGGCAAGCAAAGCCTTAAGGGCATCCGAGCAACCAGCTGAGCAAGGGTATCAAGCACAGAAAAGGATGAAGCGAAATAATATTATAATTGATTTATCCCGTTTCATGAAGAAGTATTTAAACTTCCACTTAAGTCACGTTAAGACGCGATTAGGTCTTGGAGGAGGCTGCACGAATAGGGGTGGGAGGCTGCGAAAATAGGGAGAAAAGAGAGGAGTTTCCTTACTTCCTCTTCCTCCTCTTGAGTGGAGAACCTAGGGCTTCTTCCCTAGGGCCAAGAAGTGGAGTTTTCTTGCAAAGGAAGAGGAAAAGAACCCTACGCTAGGAATTTCGAGATACTTAGTGAGTTTTCTTCAAGGAAAGTATAAGTAAATCACTCACCTGCAATAGAAGTAGTTTCGTATGTAGTTTCTCGTTGTAGAATCATGATTTTGTGATCTAAGTGCATGCTTTGAGAATATTGTTTTATTGGGTGATTTAAGTTTCTAAAGAATACATGTTTTTATCATAGAACTTGAATTTGAGTAGGTTTTGTATGTGTGACCTAAGCATGATAAGACCAAGTTCTTGAAAAGTCCCAAAAATGAGTTTTGGGTTAAGGGCACGCAAGGTGCTCGATGAAAGTTCCAAGTAAGAAAGGTAAAGTTTTGTAGTGCAAAAAGTTATGCAAAAAGAAAGATAGCTTGATAAGTATAAGCTTTATGAGTAAGAAAGTATTTTACTTTTGTAAAGTGACATGTACCGGGCAAAAGAGAGGCCCACAGAAAGTTAGAAAGAAGCTCTAATAGGGTGCGGTGGCTAGCTACCCCGAAACCTATTAGGGATGCGCGTATTGGTACATTGATACCATGGTACATTGTTAAGGTCTGAGAAAGTTGATTATTATTTTGAAGTATATGAGTATATGTAAGTGTTTTCAGTTTAAGCATATGTTTTGCTATGTATGTTAACATTGTTATGTTACAAGCATGTTAAAGAGCAAGAGCAAGGAAGTTAGTGGTTTAAATTATGGAAATGCATAAGTAGCAAGTCTCAAAAGAAATTATGAGCATGTTAGATTTGCCAATGTTTTAATGCTAGTAAATGTTTTCAAGCATGATTGAGCATGATAAGTATGTGAAAGTTTCCATGTGTAAGTATTACAAAGTGCATGTGTTTTGAAGCAAGCATTATTTGAAAAGAGCATGTTTATCATTGATCGCATGGATTTGTGAGTTAGGATTTACTTACTAAGCAAATCGCTTATTAGTTGCATTTCCTTCTATTGCAGATAAAGGTAAAGAAAAAGCATAAGCTATGAAGGCGAACGGGACTTGCATTGATGTTCAGTGGCGGCGGAACCGTGGAAGAGATCGTCGGGTTAAGTCTTGTAGAACATGTGTTTTGGTGTTTTGAATTGGTAGAATGAATGACTTTGTTTAAACCTTGCATAGAGACAAAGTTGGGTACAAACTCTAGTCTAAAGTTCATATATTTTGATAGCTTATTTACTTCCGCAAAGATCCTAATTTCAAGTTTATGAGTTTGTTTTGGGTCGCTAAAATGTTTATAAAACTAGTGTAGAGTATAGATTTGGAGTTATTTATCTATATACTTGATAGTATATGAATTGTGAAGCTTTAGAAATGGTTTTCAGGTCTGTAAATGCAGTTTTCAGGCGTGCCAGTCGACTGGTTCAGAACCAGTCGACTGCGATATTGAACAGAACCTCCTGTTCGATGCACCAGTCGACTGCCATGAGGCCAGTCGACTGGTGCCGGGCCCAAAAAGTTTCTGTGGCTGATACCAGTCGACTGGCTATATAGCAGTCGACTGGTACCTTTGAAAAGAAAATGGTATAGAGCAGCTGGTTAGTGCTTTAGTCTTACAACTAAGAGGTCTAGGGGTCAAATCCTTGCAAAACAAATAAAATGAAAGTTTTTTTTTAAAAGGAAAAAAAAATCAGAGCAAGTTAGGGGAAGTCAAGTAATTGTAACCTAAGGTTAAGAATAAGGTAAAGTTAAGGTTAAGTAAATGTGGTGCCCGCCTTAAGGAAGAGAGAGAAGTTAAGGCGGGTCGTCACACCTAGGGTTTCGGGTGAAATCCAAAGTCAGAATTAATCAATTAAGGCTAAGATTATTTGTGTTTTTGTCTTGTGTTTGTTGTCTTGCAGGCACCTAAAGTTGGAGGCAAAATAGGAGAGCAAACGCAGGAAAAATGGACATGGGAAGAAGGCTTCTTGGGCGCCTGAATGAATCAGGCACCCAATAAGAGCTTGGGCGCCCTAGATAGGAGCTAGCCATCCCAGGCGCCTGAGGCTTCCCAGGCGCCTGGGTGGCTCCCAAGCGCCTGGGGAGGCTGCCTTATCCCTGCGTGATTATCTCTGCTACGGATGAAGTTTTGACCACACGTGACAGGCGCCCAAGAGCCCTCAGGCGCTCGAGAACACATTATATAAAGGGGTTCGACCCCTCACTTCAAAACAACACTTCTACATCCGCTAAAGCATTCTGTGTGAGATTGGTTTGCTTCTAATTTACAAAGATGTCATTATTGTTTCTATTGGTGGTTGATTTCTAAACTGTAAGACGTGTTTCTTCGCCTCCGGAAAGTCCAGAAAAGAGACCACTAGTGGACTCACACTGAGTACTTAGGTCTTGGATGTACTGACCCTGGGGGGTTGGGAACCAAGTAAATCCCGCGAGTCTTTCTACTGTTGTTTTTGTCTTTCTTTATATTTTTGCTGTGTACTAACTCTGATAGAAATACAAAAGAACAATGAAGTTTCCGGTGAAATTCCAGCAAAACGTTCGAGTCGATATTCACCCCCTCTATTGACTGACACCGATCCTACACTTAATATACCGAAGAATCCTTTTAACTGCAGTTAAGTGGGACTCCATAACACAGGTTTGGTACCTAGCCCAAATGCCTACTGCAAAAAGGATATCGGGTCTACTAGCAGTTAGGTAAAGTAAGCTCCCTATAGACTTTTATAATACTCTAAGTCAATTGGCTTACCTTCAGGGTCGTTATCTATTTTAGCATTTGTAGCCATAGGGATACTTAAATCTTTTGAGCTTTCCATTTTGAATTTTTTAATCAATTCTTTTCTATATTTTGATTGATGAATATAGTTTCCATCTCTGGTTTGTTTAATTTGTAGTCCTAAAAAGAAGGTCAGTTCACCTACTAGACTCATTTCAAATTCGCTTTTCATAATTTTAATAAAGTCTTTTAAGAAATTAGTGTTTGTTGACCCAAAAATTATATCATCTATATAAATTTGGGCTATAAAAATGTCTTTTTCTAAAGTCTTAACAAATAGGGTTGAGTCAATTTGACCTTGGTTAATACCTTTAGAAATTAGATAGGTGGATAATCATTCATACCAAGCCCTAGGTGTTTGTTTTAACCCATAAAGGGCTTTCCTAAGTTTGAATACGTAGTTAGGGTAGTCAAGGTCTTCGAAGCCTGGGGGTTATCCTACATAAACTTCATCTTTTATAAATCCATTCAAGAAGGCAGACATAACATCTATTTGGTATAGTTTGAATCCTCTATGGGTTGCAAAGGCTAGTAACATCCTAATTGACTCTAGTCTAGTTACAAGGGCATAAGTTTCATCATAGTCTAACCCCTCAACTTGACAAATCCCTTAGCTACCAAGCGAGCTTTGTTTCTTACTATTTCACCTTGGTCGTTCAACTTATTCCTAAATACCCACTCAGTGTCTATAATGGACATACCTTCTAGTTTAGGTACTAAGTCTCAGACTTGGTTTCTATCAAATTGGGCTAATTATTCTTGCATAGCAATGATCCAGTTTGGGTTAAGTAAGGCCTCTTCTATAGTTTTAGGTTCTATCATTGAAATCAATGCAACCTGACTGAGGTTTCAATAGGAAGACCTTGTTCTAACTCCTATGGTTGGATCACCCATAATTTGGTCAGTTGGGTGATTTAGTCTGTGTTTCTTAGATCTCCTAGAACATGGTTCAGCCTCAGGTTCGACTGGTAGGTTTTGGGTTGGTACAGGAGCGTGTTCAACAATTTGAGTTGGTTCAATTATTAGTTCAATTGTTGGTTCAATTTCTTCTTGTTGGGGCAATTGGCCCTGAGATGATCTGGAGGATCATGATATTTTGATGTGTGGGCAATATGGTTAAGTTAGGATTTGTGTTGTTCTCATATGTGTACATGAGTGTGCAGGTGTACAGGTACACATGGACTTGGTTGATGTCTTCAGGTGAAGGATGGTATGGAGGCAAGCTGGAGGCTTGTGTGCGCATCCGAGGGACCGTTGGATAGTAGAGATGATGAGCCGAGGGATGCGAACTTCGAGGCGTACGTGAAGGGTTCTTGTATTAGTCCGGGGGTTGATCCACCGACGGATTCTTGGATTAGTCACCCGTCCGGGGTGGATACGAAGTAAATCAGGTTGTTAGCATTGTATTCATATTTATTTTACATATTATTGTTTGCGTTGTGCAACTAACAACGTAGGTGAAGAGATTCAAAACGAAAAAGTGCTATTCACCCCCCTCTAGCACGCCAAGACGATCCATCAGTTGGTATCAGAGCGAAGGACCACTCTTGATCGGACTAATCGCCGAGGGAGCACACGCTAGAGAAAGAAGAACGATGGAAGACAAACTTGGGGAGGATATAAACTCACCACCACCATACGAGCATGAAGATTTTGAGTATTGGAGAGCTAGAATAAAGATGTGGCTCGGCATGGATTGGGAGTGCGTAATGGTGATAGAAGAGCTATTCGAGACCCCTAAGGACAAGCACGGAAAGAAGCTCCGACCTAGGTATTGGACCAAGGAGCAACAAGAACAAGCAAGGGCCAATGAGAAGGTAATCAATATTTTGCATAATATTTTGCCTACTAATATTTTGAGTGATGTAGGGAATTATCAAAATGCATATGAGTTGTGGAATAAATTGGAAAAGTGTCATAAAAGCCCTACACAAAATCAAGGAGTAGAGAAGTCCGAAGAACTAAGCTCAAGTGGCCAAAACGACCAAGGGAAGAAGAATTATCAAGTGAAGTGGAGGGGTTGAGTGAAAAATGATCCACCTCATCCAAAGAAGAAGAAGAAGTATCAACATCAAGGGTTGAGGGGGAGGAGAGACCCTCATCCACACAAGAGCAAGAAAAGGCTTCAAATTCAACCAAAGTCAAGTTAAAAGAGCATATCATATGCTTTGGGTGCAATAAAAAGGGACACTACAAGGATAAGTGCCTACTAGGTAAAAAAAGGTAATTCCTAAGCCCAAATCTATTCATTTTAAATCTGATATGGGTTGTAGGAATGAGTAAGCTCAAAACAAAAGAAGGAGAATTTGATGCTTTACATGCTGGGAGCTCGGGCATTATCATACAAAATGTCCAAGATGTGGAGAGCTCAAGAAGATGGAGCATCTTAGGAAATGGGAGAAAGAAGAAAGGAAGAGGAGCACTCATCAAGGGGAGCCCCAATGTTAGTGATATGAGAGAAGTGTCCTAAGGCAATCGCCTTATGATTGTAAACATTTATTTTAATAAATGATAATTCACTATTTGAGTGTACATGTTTGTGTATTTGATGGGGATCTTAAACTCATCTACTGAATGTCCGCAACACAACTCACAGCATAAGAGAATTTGTGATGAGATCACAACTAGTGATTATCTCTAATGTGCAATTGTGAAGTATTGAAATTATCCCTAGTCGATGAATTGATAAAAACGGACACTATCAATTCTGTTGAGGCTAGCATGGGTTATTCTCTAATCAGCTGATTCTCACTGGCTGGTGACATTGGGATGTCCGGAGATAAACATGGATGCTAGTTAAGGGAACTAGTTCATTGGAGTGACTAGCTGTGAGACTTCATATGGGAATCTACATGTAGATATGTCAATGAAGATCTTACTGCGGCTTAAGTGCGATGTTCCTTTGACTTGCGGTGTTCAAGTCATCTTGGTCATGGAGACTTATACTTTGACATCTTAAGCAAGCATCTCCAAGGAGGTGTGGACCCAGGATGATCGGGTATAAGCCGAAGTGCCCGAAGATGTTTGAACAGCCTACAAAGGATTCACCACTCCTTGCGAGGAGATGTATACCCAGGCCTATCGTCGGATTGTTACTCAAAGCCTCTGGCCAGAGCATATCATGTTAAGAGTGCGAGTCTCTTAAATACATGAGAGTAATTAGAAATCCAAAGGACGAGGAAGACACTACTTGGGCTAGGTGTGACGTAGTCAGCCTAGTGGGGACTGACACCATAGACCGTGTCCTGAACCAAGTGGGTATAAGGTGGTGAAGGGAATGAGGCACGATTCATTAGAGCTGCTGAAGGGTTTCAGAATAATTTCTTCTGGGGTCAAACCGTTGATCTTTCGATTAATTGGGGATCATGATGTACTACTAGGTGCCACTCATGATCGATCTATAATTAATGGGTTAATTATAGACGGCCAACATAAATCGAAAGCCTATTTAGTCACACGCAATACGAGTAATCCGAGGGATTTAAAACGAGTTGAAAATTGGATTTTCCGATCAAGAGAAACGAGTCGAATCTGAGTTAATCAGAGGCGCAATGGAAGCTAAAAATGGCTAAGTCTTTTGAAGGCTTTTTGGGCGAATTAAATGAGTTTAATTCGCGACCGGTTCGGGTTGGTTTGGCCGGCCAAAGGAGGTGCTAACCCTCCTTGTGGTGGCCGGCCATTAAAGGAGATTAAACCAATTTAATTGGTTTAATTAATAAAATAAATCTAGCGCGGTTTATTTTATAAATTATGGATAAATAAATTTGTATAAAGAAAATTTATATAAATAAATTTGTAGAAATTTATTCTTTTTATGGAAGTTAAAATAATCCATGAATTGGTTTATTTTAATTTTATAAAATCAATTATGAATTGATTTTATCATAATAAGAAAGTTTATAAATTTCTTATAAAAATTTATTCCATAATTTAAAGAGAGAAAAGAATAAGTTTTATTATAAATTAGTTTATAATAAAGACTTGGTTTAAACGGAATAATTAGTTAAGAAAATTTATAGGATAAATTTCTTATAACTAATTCCGTTTAGAGAGAGACTTAGCAAAGAGTTGCTACTATATAAAGGAACCAAAGGCTAGCCCTTTAGATCAATCAATTAATCAAGAGATTAATTAGAGCTCTCCCTCTCTCTCTTTTATTCTCTTCTCTCCTCATCTTCTTCTCCTTCACATTAGGGCCGGCGCCCCATCCTTGTGGATTAGGGCCGGCGCACACAACCATCATCCAAGGGAGTTGGCGTGAGCTTTCAAGGAGAAGGAGAACCCGAACACGAAGAAGAAGAAGCGGATAGCGACTCCTCTCTTCTCGGAATTCGATTCCGTTACTTCGTTGGTTAGTTTTCCTAATTTTTCTCTTGTCCTTCTAGTTGTGCCTTCCGAGAATCTAGTAGTTCTCGTCGGCACAAAACTCGTGACTTTGTGAAGTCATCCCGAAGAGAACTCGGCGTGGACGCGAATAGAGGCGGAGCTTCCAAGGGACGCTACGGTTGGATCTCGTCCCTTACTTCGAGTTACGAGAGGTACTTAGTAAATTTGTTTACTATTCCGCAATGTTTTATTTTATGATTATGTCAACACACCATAAGATTGCATGCTAGATACGAAGTTAAAATAATTTAGGAAATTATTTTATGCAAACTCTTCCGCTGCACGTAAAAATTTTAAATTTTACGAACTCGTATCCTTGTCGACATGCACCCGGTCCCAACAGTGGTATCAGAGCCGGTTAGTGTTCGACTTAATCATATAATTGTTTTGTGGAAAACTTTGTCATGATCTCAATTTCGGAAAATTTTTCCAATTATGGAAACTTTCAAATTATAATAAATTTTAGAATTAGGAATTTCAAAGTTTGGAAATCCTCATGAAATTTCGCAAACGTTTGAAATTTTCTAGTTTCTAAATTTTTATAATAATTGTGAAATTTTCCCATCTTTGGAAACTTTCCAATTTTGGAAATTTTTCTATTTTAGAAATTTTCCAACTTTGGAAATATGTAAGTTTTCTTTGTACCAGAAACTTACAATTATTCTGAAAACCTATTTTCGAAATCTCGCAATTTTGGGCACTTTCTTTAAGAAAGTCTAGACAAATTCATGGACAGTTAATTGACAATTAAATTTGAATTGGTTTTTAAATTGACAACAAATTCTTTATTTTGGATTGAGCCTCGGGGAGCCGTCCAATTTAAAGTTAGATGTTGTAATTTAATTTCCCAATTTTAATTGAAATTGTCATGTTTGATTTGGATTGAGCCTCGGGGAGCCGTCCAATTGGATTTACAACACTTTACTTTTCTTTGGGTATCTGAGCCTCGGGGAGCCACCCTTAGAAAACGATTTGTTGTAATTAATCAATCCATGAATAAAATATGTTTTAAGAGGTGATGCTCTTACATATTGTTGTCTCCAAAATTAATTAGGAAATTGGTTTCCTATAGAGTTTTCTTAAATGAGATTTTCATGAAAATAATATGTAGTTGAATTAAGGGATTTGTCTCTTAATTTAATAAGATTTGATTTAGAGAAATCAAAGTCTTGAACATATTATTTCCGAAATTAATTATGACAATTTAGGAAATTGTTTCCCAAAACAATTCCTTAATATAGTATGAAATAGAATTAGGAAATCCGGTTCCTAATTCAATTAATGAGACTTGATAATTGAGTCACATACATACTTTATTAAGGAAATCGTTAGTCATGACATATGTCATGAATGTGCATTAAAAGGAAAAGATGAGACCAAAACCCCTTACAAAATATTAAGGCCAACACCTTCCATTAATATGGTTAGAATCGGAGTTTTGTTTCTCGCTTGGGTTGATGGACACATCCATGCCCGACTTGAACCTTAACATGTTCAAACCATGGAATTAGTTTATGAATAATATAGTTGGAGTCAGAGGTCAATCCTTAGTTTTGGTTGTTGGACACATCCAAGCCTGACTAAACGGTTGAATGAGCTCCAACCATATTAAAACTATTTCTTGATTAATGGGTCAGCCTTAAGCTTGGAGCATCGATTTGTTGTGCCACAGCCAAGGTCGATGTAAAGAGAGGTGCAGTTAGGTGCTATGTATATGATGCATACTTGTTAATGAGTTAACAACCTAATGATTTATGCAAACATTCAATTAGTTGATAGCATAACGTGATAGTTACATATATGTGATATGTAATCGGTATAATTACCTACCTTCATAGCTAAGGAAAACTTGATGGCCACAGCCATGGTATTCTTATCTATGGTTGGATATCAACCTATTTGGAGATGTTCCTACGATCTCCCGAATTGATAATAAGGGTTATTCAATTTGAAAAATAAATAGGATTTTATTTATGTATGTTGATACATTCTTTAATAAATCTTCTCACATAATCTCAATTTGTATTTCTAGGATAATCACTCGATCATGTCTTCTCTGAACTTGCGTTCCATTTTGGACACAAATAAACTGACTGGGCCAACTACATGGACTGGCTTCGAAACCTGAGGATAGTCCTCAAGGCAGAGAAGCTTGCTTATGTCCTTGAAGAACAACTTCCCACCCATCCTCCAGAAAATGCAACTCCAGACCAATTGTTGGCCTATCAGAAACATGTGACCGATTCTGAACTTGCGAGTTGCATCATGCTAGCCTCTATGGTACCTGAGTTGCAAAAGCAACATGAGCATATGGATGCTAATACCATCATCTTCCATCTTCATGAGTTGTTTGAAGAGCAGGCGAGATCCGAAAGGTTCGAAGTCTCCAGACTCCTCTTCACCACTAAGATGCAGGAAGGCACTTCTGCCTCGCAGTTTGTGTTAAAGATGTTGGGGTACATTGAGCGACTGAGCGCACTCGGTTTTGCAATGGATCATGAACTAAGTATTGACTTAATTCTGAGTTGTTTGTCCAAGAGTTGTTCACAATTTGTGATGAACTATCGGATGAACAAACTGGAGACTACATTCCTGAGTTGATCAACATGCTGAAGACTGTGGAGCCTTCTGTAAAGCCAGATCAAAAAGCAGTACTGTTAGTTGGTTCCTCGAAGAAAGGTTCTAAGAGGAAGGCCAAAGAACAGAACAAAGGGAAGAAGAAAAAGGCCAAGAAAACTGAAAAGAAACCAAAAGGAACTTGCCATCACTGTGGCAAGGAAGGTCACTGGCGAAGAAACTGCAAGATTTATCTTGAGTCCGTGAAGAAGAAGGCATCCGATGCCCCATCCTCTTCAGGTATCTTCGTTATTGAATGTCACTCTATTTCCTCAGATACCTGGGTACTTGATACTGGGTGTAGCTCACATATATGTAATGACATACAGGGGCTAAGGAATAGAAGAAGGCTCGTCAAGGGAGAAGCGAATTTGCGGGTTGGAAATGGAGCAAGGATTGCTGCTATTGCCATCGGAACATATTTGCTAAAGCTCCCAACTGGACGTGTCTTAGAATTGGATAATTGTTATTTCGTTCCTTCGTTAATAAAGAACATTGTATCTATTTCATGTTTGAATGAAAAAGGTTATCATTTAACTTTCAGTAACAATTGTTGTTACATAACTTTAAATGGCGTTCTTTATGGGAATGGAACTTTGTGCAATGGCATCTACACGTTAGATTTATCCAGTGACGTTTTCAATATCGAAGTAAGCAACAAACGTGCTCGAATAGATAATCAAATAGACTCCTACACGTGGCACTGTCGTCTTGGCCATATAAGTAAGAAACGCATGACCGAATTACACCGATGTGGAATTTTGGAATCATTTGAACCCGGTTCATTTGATACATGCGAATCTTGCTTAAAAGGCAAGATGACCAAATTACCCTTTCCCGGAAAAGGTAATCCAGTGGGAGAATTGCTTGGTCTAATACATACCGATGTATGTGGACCAATGTCAACTCTTTCACAAGGAGGCTATAGCTACTTCATCACCTTCATCGATGATCACTCACGATTCGGGTATGTGTTCTTGATGAAACACAAATCTGAAGCCTTTGAGAAATTCAAAGAGTTCAGAAATGAAGTAGAGAAACAGCTTGGCAAAAGTATTAAGATACTTCGATCCGATCGAGGTGGTGAATACTTAAGTCAAGAGTTTCAAGATTATCTAAGGGACAATGGGATATTGTCCCAATGGACTCCGCCGTATACACCACAGCATAATGGTGTATCTGAGAGGCGCAACCGAACCTTGATGGACATGGTTAGGTCTATGATGAATCATGCAACTCTTCCAAAATCCTTTTGGGCTATGCACTTAAGACAGCTGTTTACTTGCTAAACAGAGTCCCAACTAAGGTAGTCTCTACTACTCCATATGAGATTTGGAATAGTAAGAAACCTCACTTAACTCACCTTAAGATATGGGGTTGTCCTGCTTATGTGAAGCGGGTTGTATCAGACAAATTGGATGCTAAGTCTGATAAATGTCTATTTATTGGATACCCTAAGGAAACGAAGGGTTACCAATTCTATCATCCCTTGGAACAAAAGGTGTTTGTTTCAAGGCATGCTGTATTTCTAGAGAAAGAGTTTCTTTTGCAAGAAAACAGTGGGAGTGGATTGAACTTGATGAAGTTCAAGAAACTCCAATAGACATCACAGAGACACCTAGTCTAGGCCCACAACCGATAATTCATAGTGATGAGCTATCAGTTGAACCTAAAACTACACCACCTCTTCGTAGGTCTGATAGGACACGCAACATTCCAGAGAGATACGGATTTCTCGTAAGTGAATCGAACGACGTGTTGCTCATTGGCGATGACGAACCTATCAGTTATGAAGATGTTCTGAAAAATTCAGAAAGGGACAGATGGCTTGAGGCCATGAAGTCGGAAATGGATTCCATGTATGAAAATCAAGTATGGGACTTGGTTAACCCACCTGAAGGGATTAAGCCCATAGGGTGCAAGTGGGTTTTCAAGAAGAAAACCGACATGGAAGGTAATGTTGTTACCTTTAAGGCTAGATTAGTGGCAAAAGGATATCGTCAAAAACAAGGAGTTGACTATGACGAAACCTATTCGCCAGTAGCTATGCTTAAATCCATTCGGATGCTCCTAGCCATAGCAGCTCATTATGATTATGAGATATGGCAAATGGATGTGAAAACAGCTTTCCTTAATGGAAACCTACTTGAGGATGTATACATGATACAACCTGAAGGTTTCACATCAGTTGATAAAACCAAGGTATGCAAGCTTCGACGATCCATATATGGACTAAAGCAAGCATCTAGGAGCTGGAACATCCGTTTTGATGAGACAATCAAAGAGTTTGATTTCTCACAAAATCCTGACGAACCTTGTGTGTACAAGAAGGTTAGTGGGAGTGCAGTCGTATTCCTAGTATTATATGTCGATGACATCTTACTTATAGGAAACGATATATCAGTTTTACAGACAGTTAAGATTTGGTTGTCCAAAACTTTCTCCATGAAAGACCTGGGAGAAGCAACCTATATCCTTGGGATTAGAATCTATAGAGATAGATCAAAACGGTTGCTTGGTCTTTCGCAGTCTACATATATAGACCGAGTGCTAAAAAGGTTTAGCATGTCGGAATCCAAGAAAGGTTACCTTCCCATCAGGCATGGGATCAACCTTTCGAAGTCTATGTGTCCGCGCACAGAAGACGAGAGGATTAGCATGAATAAGATTCCCTATGCATCCGCAATAGGATCTATCATGTATGCTATGTTATGTACTAGGCCCGATGTATCGTATGCTCTGAGCGTCACGAGCAGATACCAATCTGATCCAGGAATGGATCATTGGGCGGCTGTTAAGACAATCCTTAAGTACTTAAGAAGAACTAAGGATGTATTTCTAATATATGGAGAAGGAGATTTGATAATACGTGGGTATACAGATGCCAGTTTCCAGACAGATAAGGATGACTCCAAATCGCAGTCTGGATACGTATTTACTTTGAATGGAGGCGCAGTAAGTTGGAAGAGTTCCAAACAAGACACTGTAGCGGATTCTACCACGGAAGCGGAATATATCGCAGCTTCGGAAGCAGCAAAGGAAGCAGTCTGGATCAAGAAGTTTGTCTCCGAACTTGGCGTGGTTCCAACCATTGATGAAGCAGTGCCGGTATACTGCGACAACAATGGAGCTATTGCACAAGCAAAGGAACCAAGGTCTCATCAGCGATCCAAACACGTGCTTCGACGCTATCATCTGATCAGAGAGATTATAAGTAGGAATGACATACAAATTGAGAGAGTTCCCACTGAAAGGAATATAGCGGATCCTTTAACTAAGGCCTTGCCTCAAAGCAAGTTTGAGGGACATGTTAGAGCCTATGGTATTGGATACCGTAGCGATTGGCATTAGGCCAAGTGGGAGTTTGTTAGTGATATGAGAGAAGTGTCCTAAGGCAATCGCCTTATGATTGTAAACATTTATTTTAATAAATGATAATTCACTATTTGAGTGTACATGTTTGTGTATTTGATTGGGATCTTAAACTCATCTACTGAATGTCCGCAACACAACTCACAGCATAAGAGAATTTGTGATGAGATCACAACTAGTGATTATCTCTAATGTGCAATTGTGAAGTATTGAAATTATCCCTAGTCGATGAATTGATAAAAACGGACACTATCAATTCTGTTGAGACTAGCATGGGTTATTCTCTAATCAGCTGATTCTCACTGGCTGGTGACATTGGGATGTCCGGAGATAAACATGGATGCTAGTTAAGGGAACTAGTTCATTGGAGTGACTAGCTGTGAGACTTCATATGGGAATCTACATGTAGATATGTCAATGAAGATCTTACTGCGGCTTAAGTGCGATGTTCCTTTGACTTGCGGTGTTCAAGTCATCTTGGTCATGGAGACTTATACTTTGACATCTTAAGCAAGCATCTCCAAGGAGGTGTGGACCCAGGATGATCGGGTATAAGCCGAAGTGCCCGAAGATGTTTGAACAGCCTACAAAGGATTCACCACTCCTTGCGAGGAGATGTATACCCAGGCCTATCGTCGGATTGTTACTCAAAGCCTCTGGCCAGAGCATATCATGTTAAGAGTGCGAGTCTCTTAAATACATGAGAGTAATTAGAAATCCAAAGGACGAGGAAGACACTACTTGGGCTAGGTGTGACGTAGTCAGCCTAGTGGGGACTGACACCATAGACCGTGTCCTGAACCAAGTGGGTATAAGGTGGTGAAGGGAATGAGGCACGATTCATTAGAGCTGCTGAAGGGTTTCAGAATAATTTCTTCTGGGGTCAAACCGTTGATCTTTCGATTAATTGGGGATCATGATGTACTACTAGGTGCCACTCATGATCGATCTATAATTAATGGGTTAATTATAGACGGCCAACATAAATCGAAAGCCTATTTAGTCACACGCAATACGAGTAATCCGAGGGATTTAAAACGAGTTGAAAATTGGATTTTCCGATCAAGAGAAACGAGTCGAATCTGAGTTAATCAGAGGCGCAATGGAAGCTAAAAATGGCTAAGTCTTTTGAAGGCTTTTTGGGCGAATTAAATGAGTTTAATTCGCGACCGGTTCGGGTTGGTTTGGCCGGCCAAAGGAGGTGCTAACCCTCCTTGTGGTGGCCGGCCATTAAAGGAGATTAAACCAATTTAATTGGTTTAATTAATAAAATAAATCTAGCGTTATTTTATAAATTATGGATAAATAAATTTGTATAAAGAAAATTTATATAAATAAATTTGTAGAAATTTATTCTTTTTATGGAAGTTAAAATAATCCATGAATTGGTTTATTTTAATTTTATAAAATCAATTATGAATTGATTTATCATAATAAGAAAGTTTATAAATTTCTTATAAAATTTATTCCATAATTTAAAGAGAAAAGAATAAGTTTTATTATAAATTAGTTTATAATAAAGACTTGGTTTAAACGGAATAATTAGTTAAGAAAATTTATAGGATAAATTTCTTATAACTAATTCCGTTTAGAGAGAGACTTAGCAAAGAGTTGCTACTATATAAAGGAACCAAAGGCTAGCCCTTTAGATCAATCAATTAATCAAGAGATTAATTAGAGCTCTCCCTCTCTCTCTTTTATTCTCTTCTCTCCTCATCTTCTTCTCCTTCACATTAGGGCCGGCGCCCCATCCTTGTGGATTAGGGCCGGCGCACACAACCATCATCCAAGGGAGTTGGCGTGAGCTTTCAAGGAGAAGGAGAACCCGAACACGAAGAAGAAGAAGCGGATAGCGACTCCTCTCTTCTCGGAATTCGATTCCGTTACTTCGTTGGTTAGTTTTCCTAATTTTTCTCTTGTCCTTCTAGTTGTGCCTTCCGAGAATCTAGTAGTTCTCGTCGGCACAAAACTCGTGACTTTGTGAAGTCATCCCGAAGAGAACTCGGCGTGGACGCGAATAGAGGCGGAGCTTCCAAGGGACGCTACGGTTGGATCTCGTCCCTTACTTCGAGTTACGAGAGGTACTTAGTAAATTTGTTTACTATTCCGCAATGTTTTATTTTATGATTATGTCAACACACCATAAGATTGCATGCTAGATACGAAGTTAAAATAATTTAGGAAATTATTTTATGCAAACTCTTCCGTGCACGTAAAAATTTTAAATTTTACGAA